>BQKZ01003308.1:43589-61219 GCA_036244855.1 Temnopleurus reevesii
GGGGGGGGGGCTGCAAAATATAAGGCGCTCACCCACAGATTGACATAGTGAACCACGAGAACGGTGTATAGATAAAGATTGGCAGGATTTTACTTGCAGGGGTCATTTTGTTTTAGGTTTATTTCCCCCTTTTTATTCCAATCGAAACAATGGATGGGGTGCCCTGCCATAACATTTTAAGAACAGGATAAAAATAGGTAAACAGGGCGAAAATGTGAGTATTCTTTTCCTTGGATGTCAACTCGGCGGAGAAATGAAATGAACAAGCTCCATACATGCTCACATCCCCGTTCATCATGACCACCAACGCCATAATCGTCATGCATCACTACCACCACCGTCGTCACCATTGTTGCCATCATCATCATTATCATCATCATCATCGTCATCATCATCGCAATCATATTCATCATATTCATCACCATAACATTTACTACCACCATCACCCTCATTATCCTCATGACCTCCCATCATCACCATCATCTTCATCACCATCATCATTATCATCATCATCACCATCATCGTCATCATCATCATCACCATCATCCTCATCATCATCACCATCCTCATCATCAACCTTATCACCATGATCACGACGATCCACAAGCATCATTGCCGTCTTGAACGTCATCAAATATCGTCAACATTTTTGTCTCCCAAGATCAATTAACGTAGAGGGCGCCATGCTACATTGATTTGACACAGGACTGTTCATAACTCTCGAACCCGCGTCTTATTTGACCATTTCTATTAGGCCTTGCTCATTTGGTTTTCATTATCTTTTCTTATTCCTGATCTTTCACCTCTATCTGACAGTATGATATCCTCTCTCTCTTTCTTTTACTTTCTATTGAATTATCCATGTCTCAGTTTATCATTGAATGTCAGCGCATCACGCTACCCCCCCTCTCTTTCCCTCTCGTACACTCATACATACACAAACCACACCCATCCCATCGCCACACACTCTCAGGTGATTTATAACCTGCCACACACTCACCCCACACATACGCACATTACACATATCCACTCCCACACACATACACATACATTCACCCACACACAGAAACCTACACTCACATACCTTTACATACACAGAGACACACCCACATAAACACATCCACACACAGACACCTTACAAACATCTGTCCCTACACACAGACATCTACATACACACACCTTACACACATCTCATCACACAAACACACACACACACACATACACACACACACACACACACACACACACACAATTTCTCTCCCTCCCTTTCCCCACTCCTGCACAGCTCTTCACAAGCTCTCATATCAATCTCTCCAACATAAAAAGAGAAGTCCAGTTGAGGACTCTGTGGTCCCATAGGATCGTCTCTGCATACCTGTCTGTAACGGATTGCACTGCGCTCTCAACCAACTATATGTGCTTGTGTGTAAACCGCATGTATTGGGATATAGCAGATTCTGTTAGGTTGGGTGCTTGGTTGTAATCCCTCAATGTTCAAGACAATGATAGATAGGCAGAGACAAGTGCAATCAGGCCATAGGTTCCTCAACTGGACTAATAAGAAAGCTAAGCAAAGAATGGTAAAATTGCTGAAATTATAAATTTTAATTGTCCATTCCGAATTATAATACAAGTACACAAATGCTGTATATTTTTGGCAAAATTTGTAAAGACGTAAAATGAGATGTAAAAAGAAATGTAATGCTTTATGTATGTATGTTCAAAACATAATTTTGGCAAGTGTATCAAATTAAAATTACTGTAATATGAGTTAATAATAAATACATTAATATCACATGATACATGTAATAAACTTCAACTACAGTAGTTTGGAGTAACTCCAAATGTCAAATCTATTGGCTGTAACCCATTTTAAATAGTGGCAGCGGTGGGATTTGCCATGCAATCTGATGGGATTTTAGCAGCGATTTGTGACTCTGTACCCATGCTTTTGCCAATGATTTTCTTGCAGGTTTCTACATCCCTAAACATGGCTTTTTGCACAAGTTAAAGCTTCGCTCTAAATTGATTGAACACAATGAGTGCTTTATTTGCACGAGTGTTGATGAATCAATAAGAACAATGATGGACTCATTTATCCAAAAGATGAACTGGGATGAGCCAGATAGGACCTTCCATCAACAATGTAAGTTGAACTTCTCAGTATAAAATTTGAAAACTGAAGAGCAGGTAGACCACATATTGCGTAGTATGCAGGCTCGGCAAGACTCGAAATGTATAATGGGGTCCCATAAGAAAATTTAAAGTCTGCGGCTGATCTGCAACAGACTTGCCGCAGATCTGTGGCAGGCTTTTTAGTCTGCAGCAAGAGTCAGCGGGAGTATGCGGTAGAACCAGAATTTGCGGCAGACTTGTGGCATACTAGTAAGCGGCAGGATCAGTCTGCGGCAGATCTGCGACAAAATACTCGAGGAGAGTGAGGCTGCAGGAAGGCAAGCACAGAAAGAAACTCCAAATATAGAGTATGCGGCAAGGCTTCGTTCCGTCCAGCAGCAGCCTCCCGTCCAGCAGTCGCCTTTGCATCAGCAGCCTCTTGTCAAGCAGCACCCTCCCGTTCAGCAGCCTCCTGTGCAGTTTCCTACCAGCTTATCAACAGCTATTGAAGCCACCACAACAAAACTTGCAACATCAAACCTGGACCATCCAAACCAAGGCGAGTTACAATTTATTTCACATGTAGAAAAAACAGAGATGAGTTCTACAAAAACAGGTTTAACCTGAAGGGAAAAGATGCCTGCAACGTCACTGCTGTTCAGGCTGCGATCCCAGCAGTGATAGCAGTTGTTAGAGATGCCTGCGTCACAAAGGAGGAGGTAAACACTCATCTCATTGGTGCTCAATTCAAGGATGACGAACTTGAGCAAAAGGTGAGACAAGACAACCTCTGTATCAAGGGAATAGAAGATGTGGAGACAGAGACAAGCTGACGTCAGCAATTGTGAAAGTGGCAAAGGAGGATGGTGTAGACCCATGTGCACCAGACAATTCAACATGTCATTCTTGGCTGTCCACCCAAGACTAGCCAGTCAACAACCACTGAAGGCGACGACTCTGAAACTCCCTGACAATAAGAAGCCGCCACAATAAAACTTGCCACATCGAAACCTGCATCACCCAAACTAAGACAAATCATAGTTTGATTCACACATAAAATAAAAGAGATGAGTTTTACAATAACAGGTTAAACCTGAGGGGAAAAGATGCTTGCAAATGTATCTTCATCAACAAGGACTCGACAACCCTATGATACTATGTGATGATGGAAGTGCAGAACGCCCCCATAGTCAAGGGGACGACATAAAAAGATGGAAATACATGTATTATTCGGAAATGGACGAGTCACACATGTCTCTGAAGTAACTCTGAAGAATCTCATGCCTGGTAAGTGTCAGCAACATACATCTGCTTATTCAGGCAAGCAATTCTGTGTTCTGAAAACCTGTGACACACATGTAGGATTGAATTGTCAATACGAACATACTTCCTTAATGCTAATGAAAAAGCACTACGTGCGAACTGAGAAGAGGAATGGAAATGAGGTATGATCATGTGTTCTAAAGGAGGCATCGGAACACTTCTCAGAGAAGCTGCGCCTGAAAAAGCAACAAGAAGAGGCTAAAAACATCAAAGTAAGGGAATCCGTGGGAATTAAATCCAAGGAGGATGAGAGGGAGGTCAGGGTAGGAGAGAGATCGAAAGTCAAATCCACCATAATCAAGATAGCGAAGAAGTCAATGATCCAAGACTCACCAAACGAAAAGACCAAGAAGAGGAAGTTTACCGATGCACTACCAGACCAGATCGTTATGGACATTAGTACACACTTGGAATCTGCATTTGACTCAGACGAAGATCATGATGTCAGAGAGACACCAAAGAGTAGGGTTGTACTGGCGGAGAGGGAAGAAGAAGGCAAAGAGGAGGATATTGGAGACAAAGCGAATGCTGAGGAAGAGGACGAAGAGAGCAGCGAGAAAGAGGGCAGCACGGAGGAAGAAGAGGGCAACAAGAAAGAAGATGACCAAGAAAAGAAGAGTGGAAGAGATGAATAAGAGGATGATTTGCAAGAAGTATTGATCAGGGTTTCTAAGGGGAAAGGAAGAATGGGGAGGCTGAAGATTAAATCCATAACCGTAGTAACAGAAACATTTTACCATGTGAGCGGCATTGAGAAGAGGGCAGAGGTCCGAACTACCACCAGCCATTTCAATTACGATTCGGAACCATAAGTTTGTAATTATTAGTCTGAAGTTATTAACAAGTACTATGTGCGAACTGAGAGGAGGAATGGAAATGAGGTACGATCATGTGTTCAACAGGAAGCATTGGAACACTTCTAGGAGAAGGTGCGCCTGAAAAAGCAAAGACAAGAAGCTAAAAACGTCAAAGAAGGGGAATCCGTGGCAATTAAGGCCAGTGAAGAGGAGAGGGAGGACAGGGTATGAGGGAGCTCGAGTGTCAAAGCTACAATAACTAAGATAACGAGGACGTCAAGACTCACCACAGAAGGAAAAGACCAAGAAGAGGAAGTTTACTGAAGCACAGCTCGACCAGATCATTCTGGACATCAGTAAAGACTTGGAGTCTGCATTTGACTCAGGCGAAGATTATGATGTCAGGGAGACACCAAAGAGTAGAGTTGTACTGGCGGAGAGGGAAGAAGAAAGCAATGAGGAGGATATTGGATGACGAAACGAAGGCTGAGGAAGAGGACGAGGAAAGAAGCGAGGAAGAAGAGGGCAACAAGAAAGAAGACAGCAACGAAGAAAAGAAGAGTGCAAGAGATGAAGAAGAGGATGATTTGCAAGAAGTATTGATCAGGGTTTCTAGGGGGAAGGGGATAATGGGGAGGCTTAAGATTAAATCCATAACCGTAGTGACAGAAACATTTTACCATGTGAGCGGCATTGAGAAGAGGGCAGAGGTCCGAACTACCACCAGCCATTTTGATTACGATCGGAACCATAACTTAGTCATTATTATTCTGAAGTGTTGGCATATTTTCTTTTCTCAATATCTAATTGATCTACGATAATTTGGGTAATTTGCCTTATTAAATTGTCACTTAGTGTACATATCAAATGTTGCTGGGACAGCAACTAAGAGTGGCAGGGGGTAATGTCATGAAATAGCCAGAAACTTTAATTATACTAAATTTAACTTTGAATCTTTGAAATTAGACCATATTTAGTCAGATTTCTAACATCAGCTGGTGGAGTAAACATCAGAAAGTTGATGGTATTTACTTATAAGATTCCCTTACCTAAACTATGAAAATAATGATAGAAATGGGCTGTAAATTACCTTATTAATAGAACTAAATGCTCCTAAAATTCTTCAATTTATAAAAGAAAACACTTGAAAATTTGGTTGCTCAACTATTCCTCTCCAATTTGACAGTACAATATGATTGTAATAACAAGATTTCTACGATAAACACAAAAGTTCACAGCTTTCATTCATCGCCAAGATTCCTTATTTAGTCCTCATCAATAATTCATGAGAATCCACATTCAGCCGACCAGTGAACAGCACGCATTGCGAACTCATTTGCATTACAATAAACGATCTTTTGACCCCTATAAAAGGGAGGTGCTCGATTTACTCTAGAAATTTTGGTCATCTTTGCTGAGACTAAGCGAGTAATTTTTTCTCATCGTCAGGGAGTGCAAAAGTAGAAATAATGGCTCAAAACGAGATCAAGGACCTCCAGATCTTGAATGATGTCAGAGAAATAAACAAGACCTGCACAAATATACCTGATTATATAGTATATCGATGGAGCCGGGTTGTAGCTAAACGCAAGAAGGACAGCCATTTTATCAGACTATGATAAAAACGTTGTTTGAAGTGCCCTGAATTTTTCATAGTTTTAATTTTTCGCCCTGCCACTGAGTTTCACTGTGACTGCCACTAAGACGAAAGTACCATGCAAAAAAAAAAAGGTTTTGTTGTACAAAAAAACCTTTTGTCTTAGTGGCAGTCACACTATGCTTCAGGTAACGTCATAATCATAGACTTCAAACTTGGACTTGTTGGGAATCTGAAATTTGGAAAAGTAAAGAACAGGCAACCCAGTAAATTAAACAAATTGCTATGTCTTAATCAGCCACCTGCTCCTTCTGCAAGGGAGATCACTGACTGGATAATTGAAAACTATTTGTTGCAGAGGACAACAAGTTAGAGGACCAAAGGAAGTTTATTCTCAGCAAAGGCCTTTGCTTTGGATGTCTACAACCTGGTCATAAGTCGAAGGAGTGCAGGGGGATAGCAACATGTAACAAGTGCAAGGAAAGGCATCCCACAGTGTTGCATAACCCAGACTGGAATTCAAATGACGAGTTAAAGGAATCAACCAGCAATGCCATCCGATGTAACAATTAACTATTGAAAAACCTCTGAAATCGTACCTGAATGGTTGTCACACCAAGGATCAAAGGAAACATCGGTTTATGCTATGCTAGATGCTCAATCAGACAATACATTCATTCTCGACGAAAAACTGAATGGACTGGGGGCTGCGGAACGCCAGTTGTTCTATTTTAAGCAGGTCTATGAACAATTTAGCAAGTTTCCTACGCCTAGGCTGACTAAGCTGAGACCCCAGGTGAGGGAGTTCACTTTTGTGGAACCAGACCAGGCGGGATTTTTCACATTGGTAAAGGGAAATTCGAGGGTCTCGTGTCAAAAGGTAACAGGGCTTACAGTGGGAGGGTTCAACAGTAGGAATCACATTGAGCTACCGGCAGCATATTCCAGGAACATCATGCCAGCGAACAGAAATCACATCCACACACCCAATCTGGCTGCATCTTTCAATCATCTGAAGGAGATTGCTGACCTCATCCCGCCACTACAAGATGGCCTGATTGGCCTTTTGATTGGCTTTGACTGCACAAGAGCACTCATCTTGAAAGAAATATTCCCCTCAGCAAATAATGGGTCATTTAGAATGAAGACAGCCCTCGATGGAGCATATTTGGCTCTGCAGGGACTAACGAAGATGACAACGCCAACGCTCCAATGAGAGATCTTTATTAAAGTCACCATCCAAGTCATCTCAGGAGACGTACAGCTTGAAGGCCAGAGAAGCTAGATGGGAAAACAGTTTAACTAAATTTGTTTTCACATAAAAAAGTTAGATAATACCATAAATCTATGTCAAGGCATTCATCGCCAAGGTAAAGACCTTAATACAATATACCTCATCAATACTCCTTACAGTTAGCAGGTATAGTCGTCAGCTTGAGTGCATCTATTCTCTAATGTTGAGTCTTGCTGAGCCTCTCTTTCTTTCGATGGGGGCCTGTGCTAGATGGTGATTAATCACAAAGTTAGGATGAGAAACCTCATACTTGAACAATTTGAAATCTGCTAGAGAGCAGCCAACCTAAGCTGTCCATGGGCCTTGTACGCCTCTCTTTCTTGTTTTTTTTATTCATTCTTGTCTGTGATGTGCGAGTTGATGGTTCAATACAATCTACATTGGCATTAAATCTTTTTCTCTCTCTCTTTCCTTCTCCTGATGCACCCCTGTTGGAAGATGGTGTGCTAGATGATGATTCGATGCGAAACTCAGATTACAGACCTCACATTTTAACAACTTCTCCCTTGTAGTCTTCTAGAGAGCAGCAAATCTAAGTTTGGAATGTGTTGTGCAAGTTGGTGGTTAAATGCAACCTTAAGCTGTCATCAAGCCTTTCTCTTTCTCCCTTTCTTTCTTCTGATGTATGCCTGTTGTGAGATGGTGTGCTAGATGATGGTTCAATGCGAAGCTCTGATTACAGACTTCACATCTAAACGGCTTCTCTCCAGTATGGATGCGCATATGACAGATGAGTTGATGTCTACTCGTAAAAGCCTTTCCGCACGCCAAACAGGCATGCGGCCGAATTCCTTTATGTCGCCTCTCGTGAATCGCCAGCGCCGGTCTCTCCGCAAACTTTTTGTCGCAGAAAGAGCAGGCGAATCGCATCTCCCGGACGGCGTGTATCCGCCTGTTGTGACTGAGCAAGAGTTTGCGACTGCCGAATGCCCGCATGCAAGGTTCGCATTTGTACGGCTTTGCGTCGGTGTGATCCACCTGGTGATGTGTGAGGGCTGATTCCGATGCGAAGCTGCGAGGGCACAGCTGGCACTTATAACGTTTCTCTGCATGGTGTGTAAGTAGGTGTTTCCTAAGGCGATGTTTATACGGGGTCTTATGATCACAGAGATTGCATTTAAAGATGGAGACATTGCGATGCTTGTCTTCCTTGTGGCGCTCCAATCGCTTCTCAGTGACAAACCTCTTGGTGCAGTATTTACACTTGAAGCGTTTGGACGCATTCTGCGTGATACGGACACCTAGCATATCCATGACTTTAGTCTGGCTTCTAACCCCTGGTGTATTGGTGTCATCTGTCCCTTCTGCGTTTTCAATGCCTTCCTGATTCATGCCTTCTTGCGGAACTGGTACCTCCTCCATCAATTCTCTCACACTACCCTCCTCCTCATCATCAACTTCAGCATCTGCTCTCAATCCGGTCCTCTTCCCTGGAATAAACTCCCGAAGCCCTTTGCATTGCTCCACATGTTCCGACAGATCATCAAGCAGCCGAAACACTGTTGAACAACCTATACAGATTATCTTCCCATCCTTCCTCTCAAAGCCATGAACAATCTGCATGTGGCGGGACAGACGAGCTCGGAAGCAAAAGGTCCTGAAGCAGATGGTACACTGGTAATCCTGATCGACGTCTTCTGTATTGTCTTCGTCACATGGAGATGTCCCTGACAGAGAACCACCGTCATCAGGATTTCTGCCTTTGTCCCATGGTCTTCGTGCTTTCAAACGCTTCTGGAGTCCAACACATTTCTTAAGGTGTAGGGAAACGTCTTCTTCCGCATCCAGCTTCTTATCACACCCTCTGCAGATGATTAGCCCCTTATGTCTTCCAAAGCCATGCATTCTCATCATGTGACGGTTAATGTTGGATCGACAGCTGAAATTCTTCTTGCATAAACTGCACAGAATAGTTCCTCCAGCATTTCCTGGCCTGGTCTCGAATCGAAAATCCTTCAAGGGGCCAATCCCATCGTTGTCTGATCCATACTTATCACGGAGAGTCTTCTTCAGCTCTTTGCAGACGCGAATATGGTGTGCGATATCGTCCTCCAGGCGAAACTCTTTTGTGCAGGCTGTGCAGATGATCATCCCATTGGCTCTTCCAAACCCATGGACATCTTTCATATGCCTGGATACATTTGACCGACTCATGTACCATTTGTGGCACAACGTGCATGTGAATGTGGAGTCTTCATCCTGGTTATCATGCCTATCCCCCGACACAGCTACGTCATCCTCAATAACATCACTTTCATTACTATCATCGGCCATAGGCTTATCCTTGAGCAACCTCTGTAGTCCAGTGCAATGCTATAGGTGTCGAGACATGTTCTGCTTCAAAGGGAAGCTTCTAGAACATCCCATGCATACTATGTTCCCCCGCATCAGCCCAAAGCCATGTGATTTATGCATGTGACGGGCAAGATGCGCACGCTTACTGTACTTCTTATGACACAAGGTACACCCAAATTGCAGTTCATCATGCACCTTCATATGCCTCAGGAGCAACTGCGAAGACTTGAAGACCTCCTTGCACACACTGCATTCAAAATCCTCGCTAGTACTCGCATGGAACAGTTCATGGGCCTGGAGACGCCCGCTAGATTCAAAGTTCTTGCCGCATGTCACGCAAACAAAGTGCCCCTCATGGACCTGTTGAATACCTTGCTTCTTTGGAGGTCTCTCGGAAGTCATTGGATGTCTGTCGGAAGGACAGGTGATCCTCTGTTTCGGTTCCTTCACAGCTTCTATAAGCCTGGCCTTCCTGTTTATCTTTTCCTTGAGGTCATCAGGTGCACCCCTGTCTTTGGAGTGAGAAAACTTGATGTGGCGTACCATGGCCTTTGATGTCTGGCAGGAACTTTTGCAGTGATGACATCTGAAACATCCAGCCTCTGAAAGATAACAGGATAATAAAGGAAGTTAATGATTCACCTTGATTTAAAGTGCCACAGATGCCAACTAAAAATCATTTTCAGTAGTTTTATACCCTCTTTTGCTTCCTTCAGGGTAACTAATATCTACAGATGTCTATGAGTAGAAAAAATCTACTTACCAACTGGTATGTCTTTTTATGAACCTCGTTTGTAGTTTAAAAAAAAAAGATTGTCCATGGTGGCACATACGCAAAGCTATATTGTACGAAATTTCTTTAAGGCCAATGTGTTTTTACAACTGAGAACATCTGGCCTTGTGTTGAATGGCATCTACCTTTAGGGCTTGCTAAAATGTGGATCTAGTGTAAATTGGTTAAAGGGAGAGTTGCTAGCAAATTGAAGTTGATCACAGTTGCGCACATATGACAAATCAACCCAATTTGCAACTGATTTGCAGTTGACTTGACTTCATTGCAAAGTTCGTACAACATTTCCTAAGTCTGACTTTTAGGAACCAACATACCTTTGTCATAATGTAAATCGTCCAGCTTTGACTTGCATCCTATTTTCTCCCTGTATTCGTCAGAGTAGAAGACCTTGAGTTCCGTTCCTGGCTTGATGACGTCCAGGGCTCTGAAGAAGATGTCTCCATAGTGCTGGAAAGCCTCTAGGTTCTGTTCCTCCTTGGTCCTGGCTGGGCTGATGTGATGCAGCCAGTTGTTGTGGGTCTTGCGCTTGCCATCGACATAGAACCAAACATCCCCTCGGAGGCAAAGCTGTGAATTGAATATCAAACAAATATTAAACAGGATATAAACTGTTTCCGGAAAATTAAGTTGAATGCAAATTCAATGCTCCATTCTAATGCTATTGAAATCGGAATCGGCTTGTCATTGTTGTGTCCACACAGTTGAATACACGTCATACGGATCTATTGTCTGCATTCAACTTTATTTTACGGAAATAGTTTATATCGTGTTATTAATTCATTGAACAATTATTCATTTGCTCCAAGAAGAATGTAGACTATTTGATACATACTTAGTATGTGTTTAAAATCTCCCCATCCCTCCCAATAATTAGCTGGATAGGCACGCACTTTTAACCTTGACAAGCTTGAATTATTCTGGGTAAAGAACCTTTTGACACTGCAGTGAACACCTCCGTGCACATTTCTGGTCTTAAAAACTACCTTACTCTTTAGATCTGTATACATAGAAGACCAATAAAGACAGTTCCAANAATTAATTCAATTTAGCATAAATATGCTTAAAAAATGTTCTGCAATAAATTTCATCCAAAAAACAATAGAAAACAAAAGGTCGAAAAAACAAAGAAATACATAAGAAATTCATAAAACAATAAAAAAACATAAGAAATACCTTGTTACACCAAATTTTTTTCCACGTAGTATTGTGAGGAATAATATGAAGAATATTCATACCAAAAATGAGCTTTCTAGGAGCTTCAATGAGTGAAATAGAACAGAAAATAATATTTCATGCACAAATTTGCATAATTAATTAATCAAAAATAGAAATCATAAATTTTCAGAAAATTAAACTATACAGTCATTTAGTTTATACTCTACACTATGCGCGTGCAAAATTTCGCGGCGATCGCGCGATCCACGGCCGAGATCTGAAGGGGGGGTCAAATTGACCCCCCCCCAGTATAAACTTGGACTGAAAAAGCCCAGTTAAAATAGGGTTAAGGGTGTACTATGATCGATAGATGTCTATGAATGGAAAACATTCACTTTTCCACTGATATATTGTTGTGTTGTTGTTGAAATTTGGTTGGCGTTTCTCAATCCTGTCAGATTATCTACATGTATGCTGCAACTGTTCCTTTGTTGTAGCCTGGTGCTTTGAGTATTGCCATACTTTATATACTGTCATGTTCGCATTCTTTCGGTTCTTGACGCTTTATCCTGTAACTGATCTATTTGTGTCTATTTATGACCCTCATTTATGATAACACAACATTTTTGTCCATGGTGACACATATATGCAAAACTAATTTGTATGGAATCTATAGGGCCACTGTGTATTTACAACAAAAGACGTCTGGCCTCGAGCTGAATGACATCTGCTTCTAAGGCTTACTCAAAAGTGGATTTGGTGTAAGTTGGTGGAATGGGGAGTTGCTAGAAAGTTGCCATCAATTGAAAGTTGCAGTTGATCGTAGTTGCATGCAAATGAAAATTCATACCACCTTGCAACTGATTTGCAATTGACTTGCAATTGATTGCAAAGCCTCTAGCAGCAACCCCAAGTCTGAAATCTAAGAACCAAAATACCTTTATCGTAACGTAAATCTTCCAGCTTCGTCTTGCATCCTATTTTCTCCCTGTATTCATCAGAGTAGAAGACCTTGAGTTCCGTTCCTGGCTTGATGGTGTCCAGGGCTCTAAAGAAGATGTCTCCGTAGTGCTGGAAGGCCTCTAGGTTCTGTTCCTCCTTGGTCCTGGCTGGGCTGATGTGATGCAGCCAGTTGTTGTGGGTCTTGCGCTTGCCATCGACATAGAACCAAACATCCCCTCGGAGGCAAAGCTGTAAATTGAATATCAAACAAATATTAAACAGGATATAAACTGTTTCCGGAAAATTAAGTTGAATGCAAATTCAATNTTTGGAGTGAGAAAACTTGATGTGGCGTACCATGGCCTTTGATGTCTGGCAGGAACTTTTGCAGTGATGACATCTGAAACATCCAGCCTCTGAAAGATAACAGGATAATAAAGGAAGTTAATGATTCACCTTGATTTAAAGTGCCACAGATGCCAACTAAAAATCATTTTCAGTAGTTTTATACCCTCTTTTGCTTCCTTCAGGGTAACTAATATCTACAGATGTCTATGAGTAGAAAAAATCTACTTACCAACTGGTATGTCTTTTTATGAACCTCGTTTGTAGTTTAAAAAAAAAAGATTGTCCATGGTGGCACATACGCAAAGCTATATTGTACGAAATTTCTTTAAGGCCAATGTGTTTTTACAACTGAGAACATCTGGCCTTGTGTTGAATGGCATCTACCTTTAGGGCTTGCTAAAATGTGGATCTAGTGTAAATTGGTTAAAGGGAGAGTTGCTAGCAAATTGAAGTTGATCACAGTTGCGCACATATGACAAATCAACCCAATTTGCAACTGATTTGCAGTTGACTTGACTTCATTGCAAAGTTCGTACAACATTTCCTAAGTCTGACTTTTAGGAACCAACATACCTTTGTCATAATGTAAATCGTCCAGCTTTGACTTGCATCCTATTTTCTCCCTGTATTCGTCAGAGTAGAAGACCTTGAGTTCCGTTCCTGGCTTGATGACGTCCAGGGCTCTGAAGAAGATGTCTCCATAGTGCTGGAAAGCCTCTAGGTTCTGTTCCTCCTTGGTCCTGGCTGGGCTGATGTGATGCAGCCAGTTGTTGTGGGTCTTGCGCTTGCCATCGACATAGAACCAAACATCCCCTCGGAGGCAAAGCTGTAAATTGAATATCAAACAAATATTAAACAAGATATAAACTGTTTCCGGAAAATTAAGTTGAATGCAAATTCAATGCTCCTTTCTAATGCTATTGAAATCGGAAACGGCTTGTCATTGTTGTGTCCACACAGTTGAATACACGTCATACGGATCTATTGTCTGCATTCAACATTATTTTACGGAAATAGTTTATATCGAGTTATTAATTCATTGAACAATTATTCATTTGCTCCAAGAAGAATGTAGACTATTTGATACATACTTAGTATGTGTTTAAAATCTCCCCATCCCTCCCAATAATTAGCTGGATAGGCACGCACTTTTAACCTTGACAAGCTTGAATTATTCTGGGTAAAGAACCTTTTGACACTGCAGTGAACACCTCCGTGCACATTTCTGGTCTTAAAAACTACCTTACTCTTTAGATCTGTATACATAGAAGACCAATAAAGACAGTTCCAAGGCCAGTTTGTCTAATCCACCAGTGGCTAAATAATCAAACCAGTTTAACAATGTGTGAACAGGGACTAATTTGCCCTACCTCCCAAGTAGATCTGATGCCCTTTCCTTCCTCCTCATTGAGTAGAGATCCATTGAAGGGGCCAAACCACTGAGCCTTCTGTATGATACAATCCACCTTCACCCCTCTGATAAACTATCTGAAATCGACTGATACAGAATATCTGAACAGGGTATAAATTGCCCTACCTCCCATGTAGATTTGATGTCTTTCCCATCCTCCTCATGGAGTAGGGAGCCATTGAAGGGGCCAAACCACTGAGCCTTCTGTATGATACGATCCACCTTCACACCTTTGACAAACCGATTGTGTTTGTCTGCTAAAACCAGCGGTAAAATAATTGAATCAGATTACCAATATGTAAACAGGGACTTATTTTCCCTACCTCCCATGTAGATCCAATGTCTTTCCCATCCTCCTCATTCAGTAGGGAGCCATTGGAGGGGCCAAACCACTGAGCCTTCTGTACGACACAATCCACCTTCACCCCTTTGACAAACCGATTGTGCTTGTCTACTAAAAACTAGCGGTTAAATAATCAAACCTACCAATATGTAAACAGGATCTAATTTGCCCTACCTCCCATGTAGATGCAATGTCTTTCCCATCCTCCTCATTCAGTAGGGAGCCATTGAAGGGGCCAAACCATTGAGCCTTCTGAATGACGCGATCCGCCTTTACCCCTTTGATGATCCGGCCATGCTTGTCAGCAAACATGTAGCTGAAGCCTGGGGGCAAGTTGGCATGCTCCGGGGTCTTCTGTAAGGTGAAAGAAATGACAAAAAACACAGATACGTATTTTACAATGCAATATCCAATAATCAGTAGCCCCTTCTGCCGTCATATGAATACGCAGTGTCTACATTTTGCATTCTGAGATATTGAGAATTTTTTTTATTGAAACCAATTCACCAATATAGACATGTAGATAATGCACTTATCAATTGTAAGACGCACCCCTCGACCCCCGGGAATGGTGCGTCACTTGTCAGATGTGAGTCGGATTTTCCTATACCATGACGCACCTGTGTGTCTCGACTATGACGGACCTTTTCTTACAATGACTGTGCCTGGACGAAAAAATATGACGCACCAGTTCAAGATTTTGACTGACCATTGTGACGCACCCCGTCATGGTAAAGCTCCGCGCGCACGTGGCACGCTATGCATCGGCGCGGTGCTAGTACAAACAGACCCGTTTGTAAGCATGGCGAGGCATTATGACGCACCCATGTAAAATGACCGACTATGACGCACCCCATTCTCCATGCTGTGACTGACCAAATGCTTCCATGACCATACCCTGCGTCATTCATTTGTTGGTAAATTACCCAACCATGACACACCTTTCCCGGGGGTCGAGGGGTGCGTCTTACAATTGATAGGTGCATAATGAGTTATGCAAATTATGAAAAATGAGGGTTTACAAATCTGTTTTCAGAGAACGAAAAATGTCACATGAAGAAGGATTGTGTACTGATAACTCTACTGCCAAAAAAAAATAAATTGCCAAAAAAACACAAATGCTGTGATCTTAACACATTCAATACCTTTGAGGCACCCATCTTCTCAATTTCCTGAAGAGCATTCCTAAGCTGTTGTCCGCCAACCACTACCTTGGACTGCGTCTCCATGAGAGGGTGTCTGTTGGATCGCTGGGATGGGGTCAGGGAGGACTTGGTGGAAGGAGCTAATGTAGAGCTGGTGTCGGGCGGTGGGAGTGAGGTGCTGGTTGTGGATCCTGGTGATGGTGTATTCTTGGAGCTTGTGTTGGGTGGGGCGAGACCGCTTGGTGAGGAGTTGATTTCTGTTAACAAAGAAATAATCTTTTGTTACAGCTATGAGCAATCAATTTATAAAAGCAAAGATGCCAACCGTTCCGAAGTATGGATAGCCCTGGCCTTGTGAGCTAAAAAAAAAAAAGCCCCAGTCAAATGTATTACAGGGGCTCCTTATCAGGAGGAAAATGTAAAAAGATCAGTCTTAAATAAAAATGTATTTTTACCCTTGTTCATTAACATAATTTTAATTTATTTGAACCATGAATGTTGAAACCTAGTTGTTACATGGATATTGCAGAAAAATTTGACTCGATCCAATGGAATGATCCCTCGATCTTACCATCCTGCATCGCTGGGGTGAAGATGTTGCCCAACCCCTGCCTGGATTCTGAAGTGGATTGAAGACGACCCTCCCCCTGGGATAAACTCGTCTCAGTCCTGCCTCCTCCTCCTTCTCTTCCTCCTCCTTCTCTTCCTCCTCCTCCATCTCTTCGTTCTCCTCCTCCTTCTCCTTGTCCTCCTTGAGGGTTCCCAAACCTCATCGGGTTACCCCCAGGAGGCAAGAATGCCATCAACTGGCTCCCCTGAGTCTGGAGCAGTTGGGGGCCTGTGCAAGTGGTCGCCAAGGTATGGTGGGGTTGCAGGAAAGCACCATGTTGTTGCGACACAGGGTGAAGTTGCAGGTGTTGCTGGAATGCCTGTTGGTAATGAGTTGTAGGGTTGCTGGAATGATGTTGATGTGGTTGGCGAGGGGGAGGCTGGCTGGTGTCATCAAAATTAATGTAGTCCATGCTGCGTTTTACATCAATTATTTATAGAACCCTGAAGTATAAAAAAATAAACAGAATACAATAATAACAATGAATCATAATAATATGCAGTTCTTAAAGAGCCCTCATTACATGTATGATGGAAGTCTATAAAGGCACGCACCTTATTTCTGAGCAAATATAGAACAGTAAAATATATTATTCAGGCACTGAATCTGGTATCATTCGAAGGAGAACATTCTGAGGATTATGAAGATATAAATATTGAACAGAAAAAAGCAGAAAAATCGTCCACGAGGAACAGTTTCCGACAAGGTCTTTCAAACTGTAGTGGTTTTTGGAACACATTTAAAGGCACGCACTGCTCTTTTGCCGATCAAATAAACGATAATTCTCAACTTTTATTGCTATGTTTTCTTCTTCCTAATGTCATAAAAATTCTAGAGATTAATATGAAATAGTATAGAATCATTGGTATTAAAGAAAACTAACAATTTTGTGCCCAATTCTTGACTGCATTAGCAAAAAATTACGTTCGCGAAAGCTTTCTTAGTCCCATGCATAGACAAGCAACAGAGTTTTTCTAGCGCGTATTTGCCTTAGATAAAACGCGCATTTTCAATGCGTGCCTTTTTATTACGCGTGCCTTTATATGAGCGGACCATACCTCTGTTAGAAGTCTCTTAGCACTTTACAACTAGTGCAGTATTACTGTAAAAGATGAAATTTCTGCTGAGGTTCTATTTTCACGAATTTCACGACCATGTCCATATTTTCTCAGTCATATTTTACAAATTTAAAAGCGGTATGGAAAAAGCAACTAAATAATATCACTAACAGCAGCAGCATAAACTAATAGTATACTTACCTAGTAGTAGTACCAGTACAAAATCAAAGCCATGTGGCCAGATTGGAGGGAGAGCTCAGCCTCAGGTCCTTACAGGATGACAGCCAGTGGAGAAGAGAGAGCTTGTGTGTAGGCTGCAAGTTCACCCTTGCCCAAGTTGAATGTGTGCACCCTAGCATAGCAGCAACAATGCTAGGGTGCCCCAGTTACACTTGCCCACTTAT
>BQKZ01003309.1:0-17614 GCA_036244855.1 Temnopleurus reevesii
TCTCTCATTCTCATTTTTATTTCCTGTTCCCCTCATCTTCATCTTTGCCCTTCTTCATCTTTCCCCTATCTGATACCCCTATTTTCTCTTTCTTTTGTATTATTTACGCACACATTTGCAATTTCCATCCATCCCATCCCCTCATCTGACACTCTCGCTTTCAATCTTTCACTAATTCCTCTTATTCATATTTCTTCTAATCAAGTCTCTCATTCTTCTGCATTATTCTTTCAAAACTAATTATTTCAATCTATCAATCTATCCCAAGCTATTCCCCATCTCTCGCTCTCTCTTTCTTCTTCTTCTTTTTCTTCTTCTTTTTCTCTCCTTCTGCTTTATTATTTCAAACCTAATTATTTAAAAACCCTAAATTTATCCCCTCCCAACCCGTCCCCTTTCTCTCTCTCTCTCTCTCTCTCTCTCTCTCTCTCTCTCTCTCTCTCTCTTTCTTTCACTGTCAATCCCTTCCCTTATTTCCTTTACCCCATCTTTTCTCTTTCTCTCTGTTATACTATTTATGGGTACTCTTTCAAAGAATTTTCCCCCAATTTGTAAAAAAAAACCCCACTTACTTACACACATTTCTCCACAAACTTAAATGCACAATATTGTAATCATATCAATACCTATTCAATATACATGAATCAAGTGAAAAAAATAATTGGATTGATATAGCTTAGTCATATTTATTTGCCAATTTGCACTGCAAACATTTACACAATTCATTTGCCACTGGAAAATGAGAAAAAATAGTTCAGGAGAAATAGGAATTATTACATTGAATGTAAGTTTCACATTGGAGTGAATTGCACATTTTCTTTTTCACATACTTGTAATGTTTTTTGCTTCAAATGCATTCAAAGTCAGACGGTGCTATGAAAATGGAGAATACACAATCATTACAGGCCAGTGTATATCAATATTGAAAAATTGGACGAATTGAAAGGTAAAATTGAAAATAATCAAAAATTCATGATTTTCCTTGATGCTCTCACCAACTGCAGAGAATTTACTCAACATGATTTTGCCCCCAATTTGCAAACAGCAGAGCACTACAAAACCAGGGGCCAGGCATCTGAAGTGCTTGTGCCACCCTCTTAACATAGTCGTACCTACGCTAATGTCTATGTTATGAGGGTGGCACAAGAAGTCAAGACGTCTTAGCAAGAAGAGGATAGCTAAGACCATTTCGCGCAATCGGCCCCAGAGCGCTAATTTAACACCAAGCTGGCTATTGTGCTAATGTACATCAGAGAATTGTTACAACAATGATATATTAGATTGATTGTTATCCAACACCGAAGTGCATAAAGGTGCTATTTTCAACACCAAATGTAAACTTCACCACTGATGTTGTTTTAACACTTTTCTGCTGTAGTTGAACGATAAAGACACTGAATAGGTGCTAAATTGACATAATGGTGTTGCCGTTTATAAAATGTGTGATTCCTTAAGTTTATGATGAATCAAATGCAAACCATTAACAAGTATACGCACTTTTGTAGGTGGATTATCATGATCAAAGATATATCTCATTTTGAATCGAATACTTCATGATTTAATGTAAAAATATATATATTCTAAGGTGATTTTAGTGATTTCGTTTGATTTTCTTTGAGGTAATACAGTGAATACATCACAGTTGAATTGCATATCAGAGAAAAGTGGATGGAATAGTCAAGGCATAGTACGTTTCTTTTAGCTCACATCACGACAGGTTTGACATACATGTCCAAAAACACTCAATCTAGAAATTTAGTTAATAATTTGTGAATTTTTTTTAAACATCAAACGTTATCATGTTTTTTTCTGACAGATATCTTGACGGAAGAAGTCTAAAACAACACACAAAAGACCAAAAATATATGAATATGTGTATCACAAACAGCAAATTTCAGACTCCATTTTGAATTTGATGTGCTTAGAGACATTTTAGCAATAAACACGTTGGAAATGTTATAAATTATTATCATTATTTGCTATGAGCCATTTGTAAAAGCAATGATAGTTTTTGAGAGGTATAAATGTGCTCTGACATTATATATGGTATCCGTGCAGCGTTTGCATAATAAATATACTCTGAACTCTATTTGAACTTGTGTGGTAGATGATGAAATACTGAAGTTAGATGAGCGGAGTGTTGACTTAGAGAAAAACACGACAACACAGCAAGCGAAACATCACATGGATGGAATACACTGATAGGCGGTTCATATTTTTTTACAAAAATAGTTGGTTTGCGTGCGGAGACAGAGCCCGCCCTGTTTGTCACACGACTTCGAAAATTGAGAATACAATTCAGAAAAGCCATTCTCGCTGTACAAAGTTATTCATAAACTCTCGGGTATTGGCTTTTGTTTGTATACATCTCGTCTAAAGAGGGCAACTTTCACTAGCCAGCGTGATAGAGTCTCGGATAAATTTTAATTTCATGATTACTGTTACATAGTTCTTCGGGCCGAAGCGTACTGGCTTTGGTTCAAGGTGATGGCATGGGGTTCTCTTGCCATGGCATAGCGCCCTCGCCCAGCTGCCCAAAGTCAAAGAGATCTCCGAAAGTCCCGCTCTCATCGAGGTTAATGTTCCGCGTCTCCGCCCATGGATGTGCGCTCTTCTCAATAAGCGATCCTGCAGGGGAAGGCGGGAGATCGAACGCAGCGAAAATGTCCTCGAGCTGAACATCAGCAGGATGGAGATCGATCTCCTTGAGTTGCTCATCGAACCAGCTCGGGCGGGGGATTCTTGTGCCTGTTATCGAGAGATCGAGGACGTTATCGGTGATGTTTGTCTCGTGCTCAGACGGCGGAGGTGTGTCCATCTCAAGGGAGTCGGACGTATCCGATTCCTGACCGTCCAGAATGTCCTCGGTCTTGATGCGGGTGCCTTCGATCTCGATCTCAGACTCGAAGATGGAGTTCCAGCTGAAGTCTTCCTTGAGGACGCTACTTGGCATGCTGTCGTCAAGGAGCGATGGCGGCTTGTAGCTCTGGCTTCGAGAGATCTTTGACTTCTTGTGGTGCGAGCCACCGTGTTCCGACGCAGACCGCTTCTTCGGCATGGTCTGCTTACGACTGTGGCCATGGTGATGCTTGTGATCGTCCACCGGACTCTCATCCTCACTCTCCGGCTCAGTCTTGATCTTGATGGGCAGCTCGCGGAATGACGTATGCCGCCTCTTCTTGAAGACGCCATTCTCGAGCTCGTCGGCGTGGGCGGGGTCGATGCGCCAGAATCCTCCCTTGCCCGGCTCGTCCTTCTTACGGGGAACCTTCTGGAAGCACTTGTTGAGTGAGAGATTGTGACGGATGGAATTCTGGAGAGGAAAGATACAAAAATAGACAAATTGTAAACAAACATATTCTAAAGAGATTGCAAATAATAATAAAATCAGCATTTTCAATATGGAGGAAAATACACTATTGGTAAAGTTTACATTGCATCAAATTTTGCAATATAATTGGCATTATGGGAACTTGCAAGGATTTTAATTCACTTGGCGTTGATAATCATCTGAGAAAGCATGAAGCATGCACTATTTTTGTTCTTATCTCACAGTGCATGTAAAATAAAAAGATGTATTGTGGTGAAAAAAATGATAAAAATAAAACTAAACCGAATTAGAATGCAAAGAATGCAAAAACTTCTAATCTGTATATCCTCAATTGCAACGATTTGCAATCATGTGTTATTGATTAACCCTAGCAGTTAACCACCAAATCACAGGGATGAAAAAAAACAAGCATTCTATCACGAACATCTCTGTTTTGACCCACACAATCTTAGCCAGAGGCACTTATTGACATAGACGTCATAAAAGGGGAGTTAGAAATAAAAAGTAGGGCTATCAACGAACCAACAATTTGACAAATGGCAAACAATGGACAGAGGAAAGAATTCTCCGTCCAAAGGAAACGCATACAGGTGATGAGTAGGGGATTGGTTGTTTATAGCCGTTGTCAGGGCAACGCTGGAATGGCTTGACTTTTTTTCTTCACCATAAGGTGGATGGTCATAGACTGTGTGTGTTGTGCGGCACGCTTACTGGCGTACGTGACCCACGCCTAGAATGCGGGTCAGGTAGCAGGGTTTGCGGTAATGGGGTTGGGGACTGGGGAGACGTCATTCTCTCTGCATGGGGCTAGGGCTTTTCTCCTTAACCATCCAACTCTGAATTTTCCATAGGGTTTTCTACTCTATGGGGGTTCATAATGTATTTACCTCTGAACAAAGCAAAACCAGAATGCTTTTCAATATTGAAGGTTGACTGCCTTTGACTATGATAATGGCTAGTATTGAGCGACAGATTGAGCACAAATTGTAAACAAAATTTTTAACAGACAAGCATAGAATTTGTTTTTCAATTCAACGGATCAACTGCAAATAGGTCATGGGCAAAGCTGTATCTAACTCAAAATATTCCCACAGGTTTCGTTAAAAAATAACAAATTAAGCTCAAATAAATCAATATTCTTTCCAAAATATTATCACAAGTGCGTAAAACCAGAAGTCAACATTCAACCCTCAAACATTGACAGAGCCCATGCTCAAATAACAAGTGATTTAATATTTCCGAGAATATTTCCAAGCATCAATATAATGCTAAATCAAATACCCACTGCCCTAGCTGACTGGCTGATCAAATATACGCCACCAAAATGATATTCTAGCTGTCAATATCGCAGGCTAATTTCATCGATGGGTTGTTTGCTAAGAGTACAGCTGATTTTGTCAATCATTCCCCCCAAAAGCAGCAGACAAATTTCAATTTGGGGAGCATGATTTAATTATTCCTGGTAGTCTGTAGGTACAGACTCCTCACTTCAGTTTTCTGCAACGTGCATAGTGCATAGGCCTAAATAAGAGTCTGCATTTCGAGACTACTGCACAACCTTTTGATAATCTGCAAGTACAGACCCTCGGCTTTCGGTGTAAGCATGTGTAGAGCGTGATACAGAGTATGCAATCTTTGACTACATGGCAAACAGCATTGCTTTCTCCGAAGTCTAGGGTCTGTACTTGCAGACTAATGTTTTGAAGCCCTTGGCTGGAGGAAAGGCGAATGCAGTCTGTAATTTCAGACTCTGTATCATGCAATCATGCGCTGCATATGCATTTCGTGCAACACTGAAAGCAAAAGGTCTGTATCTGTAGACTTCATCAATGGGTTGATGAATTGATGGACCGGAGTTCTAGTAAATTTTGATATACCGGTAATTGTAGTTGGGTGTCTACCCTCTTTATGATGGTGTGTTGTTGGCCAACATCACTCATTATAATAATTTAAACATAATAATCAAATTCATCAATGTGGTTGCTGATTACATTAATGTAAACAGATACATGTAATTTAATTGATCAATTAAACATACATTGAACAATGGTTAAGTTTTCTTAATCATTCGTTTTTCCAATGTAATACTGTATACAAGAGTACTCTACTTTTGTTAACACACAAGTTTTCAATCAACAATTGAATAGAATATTGTCATATTTGATGGCAGACTTGTGAAATCTAATAACCATTGATGCCTAGGGAAAAAATTCCAAGTACCAGATCTTCAGCCTGAGTGACAATCACATTAATAAATGCTAGGCATTCCAGAGATGTCCATGTACTTTGGTCAGACAAGTTGAAGTGCATTTTCCCCAGGATATGTACATGGAATGTGCAAATTCTTTTCTTCTTCATATAATAAAAGGGATGCATTGCAAAGTATTTTGGTCCTATATTACAGTAGGTGTACACATAAGCAGAGAATCACAGTGATTCATACATTACAGTGTGCAATCTTATTCACCAGAATACGATACTTTCTGTAATCAGGGATAAATGAGTTAATTTGCACAAATTTGCACAAATGTCTATGATTCACAAAAGTTTGACCTTAATTATTAAGCAATGTTTTATTGTTTTTGCATTTAAAGGTATAAATATGCATAATAAGAGTCTGATTTATGCACAAACTTATGAAATACTGGCAGATTTATGATTAATTTTTGAGGCAGGTGAGAGTGATAGCTCATAAATCATAATCAAATTCTGCTCAGAACAGCTCCACATTCCTGGAACAATAGCTTTGGTCAACAGTTCCCATCGTGATTCCACTATCTAAAGCCTTATAGTGATAACAGGTAAGAACAAAATTCTGATTTGAGTGTCGCCCCCCCCCAAAAAAAAAAGCAGAAGTCTACCGGTAATATGGAATTGCATATTCATCTTTGGTGTACATACGTGTGTATTTGAAAATTATTATATTATAACCAATTAAAGAAAATTAAGGGGATAAAAAGATTATAGTACCTGGTAATTACTTCTTTATTAAATCAAATGAAATCCAATTAACCTTGAAATTTTGACCATTAATGTTTGACAGATTTCATATCTTTAAACAAAGCTCGTACAAGAAATTTCCTTAATATGTACATGGACTGATAATTGCATTAATTTCCATGCAAGTTATCTAATTAATTACTGTACCATAACTAGAGTGCTTCCAAAATTAGCCTCCATTGCAATTTCCCAATTGCCATGTAGCTTGTCAAATTATCATTAAAAATTCATTTAATTGATACTCTGAAGGTCGTCAAAAGGCCTTGATTATTGGCTGTGGAAAGGTACGACATTGCACGTCTGTTTTTTTATGAATTCTAGATGAATATTTCATCTACCTCTTTCATTAGATTGCTCTGTCGTCTACATTGGTAAATTTGTCTTTTACAACATACACGTAAGTGTCCTTTATAACTTTTTAGTCATGCTAAGCTCATTAAAATGTTGAAAAATACAAATTTTGGTATTGATCATCATTTTAGAGGGTGCATAGATAAATTTATATATTTGGGGGTTAATATCAATAATGACTTATAGCTACAAAGATCTAAAGCATGAGTCAAAGTAGCACCTGACATTTTCACCTTCAATGAATTATAAATCTAATATCTAACATCGCTACAATAAAGGTCCCCTAGCTTAAATATCAAATATAATTGGTTGGTAAAGCCCCACACAATTTGATAGATGAGACAGCAATTTCATCTAAACTCTTCTGAAATGCCAATATTGTAGGGCTTTGTCTCAATAGTAATCAAAAGTAAAATTTGCTCAGACCTTTATTCTCAGACAATTCATGGGAAGGTCAGCTAATGCTTTATGGTTGATGCCCCTTTTATTCCAAAATTATGAAATGGCATTGGAAATTCAGAGATATGACAATAAGTGTGGACTATTGCTTTCTGTCCAATACGGTATCCACTGGGAGAATAACAAAAGATTCTAATGATGATGATAAAGATGATGATCAAAATTAGAATGATTAAATGCAAGTTTTCAACACAGGCTGTAGTATCGAGTTAATTTTTTCATTGGAAATTTAAAAGCTATTTGAAGGTGATGAAGGGAATTGTCAACTTACATGTGGTCGCCAAAAATTTACCAAATCTTTACATTGTCGATGCCATAAACAGTTCAATACACCCAATTTTTATATGCATACGTACTGGCCACAGTCAACATTTTATATTTCCACACTAATGTAGGCAATAATACAATAAATCAAAATGAAAATAATTTTTATTTGAAATAATAGTTAAATTCAAATGTTGCCAATTTAATGATGAAAAAAGTGATTAAATCTGGTACCATGAATTTGTTTATTACAATTTCTAAAATTGTTCTCACACACATACGTACTTGCTGAGAGTACATACTCGAAGACTTGAATTAAGAGTAAACATGATGCTTATGAAAGAAGTCATCACAAATTTGAAAACATCATTTAAAGGGACCCTACAATACACAAACACATACACAGTCACATTAATTCCTCACAATGCCACTGTACGCAAGCATCTAAAATGACAACGCAACTTTGAGATCAATAAATCGAGTAGGGTTCCAACAGGGATAGGCTCTCGATCACAATAATCCTGGACCTCCACACAATAGGTCCTGTTCCTCTCTGACATATAAACCAATCAATACTCACGCTCCTTGTCCATTTAACCCTACAAGCCTAGGCCTTGGCTGAACAATAGAGCTTTCTTCAATACGCATCTTCTTTTCACGAAACTAAAGACACTTTTCTCCTTCTGGCATCTCTTCTTTTTTTTATTAATTCCTCTTTCTCTCGCAGCGTCTTTCATTATTGGCTACTTTTCTTTCATTGTTTGCGTTCAGCGTGACGCTTTCTTCCCCCCTTCTCTAAAAAGCTCAATTGATGTGTGAAGACTTTGTAGCGTTATTGTGTTATGAATCGTGTGGGAACATGCCCCATTTTTTATTTACCCCCCTCCTTCAATCATATCAAAGGGCATTGGATGTGTTATGCAATTAGGGCACCACAACAAACTGCATAAAGTGTAGCACTGTTACACAACACTGTGTAAACCCTTTAAAGAAACTATAATCTTATCTCTAAAAAGATGACAGTTGGGAATTTTTTTAGTCATACAGTATCAATTCAATACTATCATTATGATTTAGAAATGACAATGCACTATTTAAGTGTAGCGCTGAATTACAAACATCAACATCATCTCTTTAAAGAAGCGATAGTCCTACATTTAAAATGATGACAGTGCGTAGGGAAAATTTTGATCATCGAATGCAAGTTAGCATCAGGATTCCTTCACCATGTAAAAAAAAATTACAATGTAAATTTATATAGCTACCTATTATCACTATAAAAGCTCAGAAAAACACAAGTAGATTTTGTGCAGTAATCCCATTGTCATTATACCTACAACTGTATAGTGGTAACAGATAAGAAAGGAATGTTGCCTTTAACTGATCAATGTTGCTGATATTAATACATTTTTTATACCATATAATTCATAATGATACTAGATACGCAAGAAATGTTGTAGATGATCAATCATGCTGATATTAATACATTTTTTTATAGTGATATAATTTATAATGATACTAGGTGAGCAAGGAATGCTGCCTTTAGCTGTAGATGATCAATCTTGCTGATATTAATATATTTGTCGATAAAATAGGGCACCTATAGATTTTACCTTCAAATTGTTCAATATTTTTCTCAGGTAATGTCAGATCAGGGAGGTGTTTCACCAAGATAAGAAAGACTTTAAGAACGACTTTATAATCGACTGGTATCAGTTCTTGCGCTGAATGCGCGTAATAGTGTGAACCATTGCGCGCAAGAAGGGATATCAGTCGAACGTACAGTCGTGCGTAAAGTCTTTCTTATCTTGGTGAAACACCTCCCTGTCTATCATTCCATAATTAGATGCACGCATCAATATCTGCGATAGATTGAACTTATATCGCTTCTTCCCCTAACTATCCCATTTTTTTCCTTCTCTCTAGCTATTGTGCTGGGTATTTCATAAAATGAGGACAAATGAAACTTTGTATTCCTATTAAGCTACACTAGATGCATTCTAGGTCTTTTGTTCTCAACCTTTTGTATTTTAAATGTCATAGACTTTCAATGGATTTATTGAACTGGCACAAATGCATTCAAATAAATGGATCTTCTGGTCAATAATTTATAGGTAGACTTTCAATGCAATAGTACATGTGCAATATTTTATGATGAAATGGAACATCTAGACAAAAAAGAGGAAATTTCGTCAGATCGATACAAGGTGTATAAAGTAATTGCAATTGAGGAAATATGACTATAGATCAATCAGAATTCATTTCATTTTTTTGTTGTTATTTCTTTAACATTTGATGCAGGTACATGTAGTTTGTTCTGGGTGCCATTTCACCAAGTTCAGAAAGACCTCAAGAACGAATTGAAGAATGACTGGTACCTGTTCTTGGACTGAATTATTTATAATCGTACAAAGTATTCAGCAGGAAACTGATACCAGTCATTCTTAAAGTCAAACACTGTACAGTCTTTCGTAACTTGGTGGAACACCGCCTGGTCTACATATAATCGGTACTGGCAAAATTCAATTTTTCATATAATCAATGAATGCATGATGTGCTTTGATAGTGAATTTCATTTCATCAAGCAAATTAAAAATTCAAGAAAAAGGGGGAGGTAACTCTATGATGGATAAGTACACACAGGC
This sequence comes from Temnopleurus reevesii, assembly GCA_036244855.1. Taxonomy (NCBI): domain Eukaryota; kingdom Metazoa; phylum Echinodermata; class Echinoidea; order Temnopleuroida; family Temnopleuridae; genus Temnopleurus; species Temnopleurus reevesii. The sequence continues at coordinate 10,051 of BQKZ01003309.1, forward strand.
AGCCATCAAATATGCAATAAAATTGCCTGAGCGTGCTATGAAACATCACTCTGCAATTTCCCCATGATATGACTGATTTTTATTTTTCTGTTCATCAAGATCTGACCAGGACAGAGTAGTTCATCATTATCCATTACAAAAATGAGTTTCTGGGAAATATCATTCGATTAGATTTTTTTCGTTTCAGGGTCTTTGCCAAGTATAGATGGTATTTCACACCACTCCCATCAAAGCAGCATACCGCGCATGTACGCTTGTGGCCATCGCTCGGTACGGCTAAAATGGCTAAGCAATCAATTCTTTTCTCCCAAGATCTTTATCATAAATGGACACAATTCACATCTAGGTCAGTTCATTTCGAAGGTCACTTTTTCCATTTAGGCAGGAAAATTTCATAAGGCACCTTTTTATGGAATGTAATTTACAATCCGCCTGCCTGTCAAACAGCACCTGCTAAAACTCCATTACAGTAATAGGAGGCGGACAGTTTTTGGATCTCACGTCATCGAAATAGTCATATTTAATTCATTTTTTATATTAGTGAATTGTGGATGGTTAAATATAAAGGCCTGCAACCCTATATGACCGGCAGATGCTAAAGTTGTATGTGTGGTAAAATGTAACACCTTTCTAAAATGCACATTGCATGCAAAAGATTTTAAATGAACTACAGTTGATTATATTTTAATATACATGTTTAAATTTGAAACCAGAATTTCTCAACATATTCAATCAACTATGTATACATTATTTTGAAACGCCAATAATTAATTCAATATAATATGCTTCACAATTGTACAGAATATGGTGTGATGAATAACACAATAACTCATAATGTCCATGTACTTCAAACCAATTATTCAATAGATTATGTATGCTCGAAAGACATAATGATATACAAGCACAGGAATGGATAATGCATTGTTCTATTGTGAAAAAAAAATAATAATGTAGATGGTTCTCCACTACAGCCACTTCATTGCACAGAATTTTTTGTATTATTGGTTTAATGCCTGCAGTATCATCCTCCCAGTCACCAGTTTATTACAAGAATGACATGGGCAAAGTTTACTGGGTCAGGCATTGTGACAACCACTATAATGTCTCTTTCGCTTTCAAAAACCCAACCCCAGGTATTTCTCCAAATGACCTTACAGTGACCTTAACTTGACCCCTGATTGACCTTGGGATGACCAGACTGGATTGAGGGATGAAGGTGGGTGTAGGATTGCTGCTACCCCAGGGGTCCCCAGACAGATAACTAGATCTAGTCTGCAGGCACAGACCCTTTGCTTCAAATTTGCAATTTGAATCTTGCATAATCAAGAGTCTGTGGACAAAGACTGATATTCACTTATGTATTGAACACCTTTGGAAATTCACTACATGGATATATGGAGTCTCTGACTGCAGACCTTGTTTGACGCACTATGCAAATCATAACATTTAAGCAAAATGTCTGTGTCAGCAGACTACAGACTGATAACCAGGTCAAAGTCTGCATTCTTGGGAGCTTGTCCTAGACTGTGACCTCAAGAGGTCAAGTTCCAGTGAGCAGTGAGCTGACATCACTGCAGGGGGGCTTGGTGTGGCAAGAGATTTTTNCATTCAAAGAAAAACTCTCACTGCTTGGCGTTCAGTACATGCCAATATCTTCACCCACCTCTGTTTCATTATACTAATAAATAAACAGTGATTGAAGGTCATTGTCCAATAATTAGACTAGGAATGCTATTGGTACCAGTCTTAATTAACACGTAATTATTTTGTGATAACGAAAGGGACATCTAACCTTAATTCATAAAAAGTGTTTTGAACACGCGCCCGATATGACATTTTTAAGATAATTAGAATGCCATTATCATGATTATGGTGCCGTACTGTACGTACAGCTAATAAGTCTTTAAAATATTACGTAACTTGACAATTTGATGACAAAAAATTTCGAGGAAAATGAAAAAGTGACGTCAATATAGAAAGCATTATCATCATTACCACCACCACCACTACCACCATTATCACCAACATCACCATTTTGACATCATCATCATCAGCAGTAGCAGCACCATCCTCATCATCATTATGCAATTCAATTCAATTTAATTTAATTCAAATCATCCTCTTCGTCATCATCATTGTCATCACCTTCATCATCATCATCGTCGTCTCCACCATCATCACCATCACCATCACCATCACCATCATCATCTTCATCATCATCATCATCATCAACAACAACATCATCACCATCATCTTCACCATATTCATCATCACCATCTTCATCATCATCACCATCATCATCATCATCATCATCATCACCATCATCATCCTCGTCCTCGTCGCAATGACTTTCAACACAATTTTTCCCTCCTTCCTCCCATGCCCTTTGTAATATTTCGATGACATTTATCTATAAATCATGCTGGTTTACGAGGTGATAGTTCGAGTATACGGAGAACCACCATTATAATGAAACTCATTATTGTGATCAACTGATCAAGGTTAGATAATTTCAAGGAAAGTGGCTTGCACGCATGAACTATTCGAGGGCATGGCATATGAAGAGAGACTGGGCGGGGAGATTTAATAGAAAAATATTTCAGCTTCTGAGAGCTTTGCATGGTAAGTTATTGTTCACAGACAATATCTTAGCATCTGAAAGCTTTGATGACATATTGTACAGGGCGGGATGGTTGGCAGAGAGGGTGGAAAGAGAGAGGGGAACAGCAGGAAAGACATCAGGAAGACAAAAAGAGAGTTCCCCCTAGAGAGTAGTATGTTAATACTCTCTGGTTCCCCTACACACACGCGCACGCACGCGAGCGCGCGCACACCCACACACATACAACCACGTACAATATATGCTTTTACACTTTTACACATCCTTACACACTTATACACATCTACATTTACATACATACACACACCCACACATTAACATACACATATGGAAAGAAGAGATGAAGACAGATGGAATTTGATTTCTTCATATTTGGCTTGAGAGAGGTAGTACAAGATAAATCTATTCTATTCTTAATAAATGTACATTTTTCTAAATCAAAAGTAGATATGGAAACATNGTTATCCATTTATAAATCGAAGACAGCGTGATCTTATGTTTCTTTGACTCTTTCATGGCCATCCAGATAAGAGTCGAGTAAGAGTACGGAGGTTTGATGCTAGAGTTTGTTTTGTAGTCTATCTTTTGGTCCAAATGAACGGGACTTTGGTGAAGATGATGATGATGGTTGTGATGGAGATGATGGCAGTTGTGCGAGGAGACTTTTGAGATCTTGAACTCGGAATGCGAGAGCTTGTGAGAGTTCGAGCTCTTGGAGATTCCGTTGCTGCCTTTGTGGATTTGCAGTGCGGTCTTGATGCTGTTCTGGATGGAGAGAGGGGTGGGGCTGCTCGGCGGGGTGGGGTGCTGGATGCGCATGATGCGAAGGTTCTGGAGCCAGTTTAGACTGGTCAGGCTGTCGTCGAGATTGTCCTCTTTGGGCTCGATCTTTGGCGTTTCGATGACGGGCTGGGACTTGGTGATCCAGTTGTGTTTGAATTTGACCGCAGCGTCCTTCGAGCTGAGCAAGGGAATCGTGATGGTTGCAACTTTGGCAGCCGCCATCTTGGACTGTCTGGACTTGTCGTTCTAATGCGATGCAAAGTTATCTCAATTTATTTTCCAGAGACCTGTCAAGAAAGAAATGAAATAGGGAACATTCAGTTTTAGGCCTAGATCTATGCACTGCTATAAACACAAATTCCAGCATCAACATTGTAAATCACAAAGCACCATTACCTTTGCAAAACCATTAGTCAAATATCCAACCAAAAAAATCCAATCTCACATCAAGTCAGCACTCCCTAGTATAAACTCCATGCAGAGCCAAAAATACATGCAAGATCGATCACACATGTTTCGCGCATGGAGTTTGTTTACATATTGCGCGCATTGAGCGGATGTTTTTGCGCGCAACTGGGATGCGCGCATGCAATTTGACCAATGAAATTTAAGTTAACAGGTGCACGTCATGATAGGGATTTCCCCGAAATAAAATGCCAAATACCAAAGTTTTAATGTTGGTTTTATGCTCTTTCTGCTCTCGATCATTTACAAATTTCACTAAGAGATAATAATTAATTGGGTACTTAAAAGAAAATGTTCCGAGCTCATATAATTGTGAAATCAGAAAGACCAAGGATAAATTATTGAAATATATAAAGCAGATACATCATTTAAATGAAAATCCACTCAAACGTTACATCTAGCACTAGCAAATTCATTGAATACTTTGAGTATGCATCCATTTAAACTTCAATATGATACTTTTTAATTCGCAAAGTAAATGGGTAAACAAGTGTAAATAATACAGACTTCAGACTTCGAAACCGCGTGTCATCCTGCAATAAAAGTACACTCACCAATTTTATAAAGAATAATTTCCCGGTTGCAGTGAAAAATAAATCTTCCTCGTATATATTGGTATAGTTATCCAGATATATTCAAAGTGCACAGGTGGAGGCGATGTAAAATGAATAAAGGTGAGGTCAAAACAACAACTTGTTTTGATAGTTGCTGCGATGGCGCAACAAGTTGCTGCAGACGATAGCGCTGTACAGTGTGCCGGTGAAAATCGCGAGAGAAATTTCGGTAGCGCCCGATAACGAAGGCAGTCAGCTGGTCGACTGAAGTTCGGTGGATCAAAACACACATCAACATGTGAATGAAGCCCTCGCGTTGCCACGTAGCAACAGAGTAAATAGACGATCAACAACCTGTATGCTCGCTTCTCATTGGTCGCTGGGTCGCCGAACAGCAGACGACACCGCTTAGCAAAGCTGATCGCGCTAGTCTAGTTTTTCTAGCGTTTGATGATGAAAACAGATATAAACAAACCAGTTTTGTATTAATTTTACTCTCATTATTACTCACAAAATCTATTCTGTACATAATCAAATACAAATAAACCATCTTAAAGGGATATAATTGAGATGAAATCATATTTTCTGCGATATAAGAGAGTTAAATTTCCCATAAATAAGAATTGAGGTCTCGTAACTAGAATAACATTGATCGAAGTGCAATACCACATCCTGCACGAGTTATCGGTATCGGGAGATGATGAACTTTTTGACAAATAAAATCGTCACCTTTTCATCGAAACAGCTATCTCATATTACCACAGAAGATACAGGTATTTTAATGAGGGAAATATCCCTATTTCAATGATTTTCGTGACGTCACAAAGGAGCAATTGGATCATGTTTTGTACGTCAGAGCTTAGTACGCCATTATCCACCAGGACATAAAAAAGAAGAAGAAAAGGATAGATCCTGAATCTCTTTTCCATTGGGTACGCCCTTCTTACTCAAATCTTCTGTCTCCACAACAACTTTGAAATTAATATCTTCATTTTCCTGAACATTTTCATAAACATAATGACTCATTTCAACACAATGAACGAATAAAGAATTATACAGTGTGATGTAAAGCTTCAAAATAATTTGACTTTGGACTTATAAGACAAACGAAAAAATAGAAGTCTACATGGGAGCACTCAAGTTCAGACATGTATACAATCTAGTAGAAACCCAACTTGATTCATTATCAGTCTCCATTTGTTATGCACTTATTACCAGCCATCATTTTGTAGATGATATATCTTCTTGCCTTTCTTGATAATTATGGTGGCCGGGGACAGGCAGCAACCCCCATTTTTTTTTTTTTTTAGTTTATACTAATCATATGTGTCGGCATACGGGAGTATGTAAAAATGGTAATATACAGCCCCCTTTGACACGCCCCCCCCCCATACACAATTTTTTTTCAAAACTTTCCCAGCTATTTGATGTGAATTGGCAGTTTATATTCTTTCCCATGAAGGAAAATCAACTTCAATAGTTATTTTGGTCCTGTTTTATAGCTACATCTTATAAACTGAGAAAAAATTTGGGTAGGGAAAATGGCACCAACATTTTCTANAGGTCAAGTTCCAGTGAGCAGTGAGCTGGCATCACTGCAGGGGGGCTTGGTGTGGCAAGAGATTTTCATCCCAAATCGGGAGGAAGACTTGTCCTCTAACCAAGGGGATTCGTTCTAACAATGTGTATGAGGGTGTGGTGAAGAAATTTTGAATGCATATGAGGTTACAGTACAAGACGCTGTTATGACTGAAAGCATTTTAATTTCTCCTAATGGTCGAGGCTCGAATTACACCTGTGCTAATTTCTGGTCCTATTCATGTTATGAAATCTGATCGAATTTGTCTAAATGGAATATACATCTACTATTTAATATAAATTATACACATATTTTGGCTGGTGAATACATTGAATCAAATTTAATCCAAATAAAATTATCAGGATTTATAATAAAACAGCGCAAGTTTGTAACATGAAAGAGGCGATGTACTTTTTCACGATCACATCCTTTTAATTGGATTATCCCAGCATCTGATACACCAAATCCTATTGATCCATTCTCTATTGATACCACGTCCTGTATGTCTACATGAATTGTGTACTTGAAATCTTTTCAATACAAACCTATTCTCCCATCCTCCCATCCCACTTGAATTCCCATTCATATTCTACAGGCAATATACTTACATCTGCACCCCCCCCCCCCCACTCATGTAAAACTAGTTCTTCCAGGAAAAGTGATAAGATTATTGAAAAGTACAAATACTTGAAGAAAACCTGACAAGACTATGAGAAAACAATATTTATGAACTCCAGGGGTGTGTTTTGTTATGCAGCAAACAAGGTATCCAAAGACTGCTATTCAAGCACTGAAAAAGTTGAATTTATGTAAAGAACAGTGGTTTTATTTGCACTTTGAGAGAAATAGACGGAGACTGAATATTTCTGAGTTGACCCAAAATGTTGGTGATGTGACCTACATGTAGGCCTATTTCTATGAATATGCGTTGATTTATCAAGAAAATCCTGCTTTTTTGCTGACTAACAGTCATTGAAAGCCAACACAAGACCAAAATACCAAATAATTTTCAGAAGTTTATACCCCAATAAGAGGTACAAACGTTAATCTCTACGAGGAGAAAAAGAAGAAAGTAAATTGAAATGTGTACAATGACGACAAAGACAAGTAAGGCTAAGGAGGTGTTGTTCGAAAGTTGCAATAAATTGCAATCAAAATTATTGATTGATGTGCGTCTTGTATAGAGGTGCAAACCATGCACAAATGAAAATGCATGTATCAATTGCAACTTTGTATGTAGCAACACCGCCGAGATCTAGATGAAAAAGAAAAGAAAAATAAAATGATATTTACCTGCCAGCTTGGATCGGCAACTTGGTAGTACTTGTAGTTCTCTGTTATCCATTTATAAATCGACGACAGCGTGATCTTATGTTTCTTAGACTCTTTCATGGCCATCCAGATAAGAGTCGAGTAAGAGTACGGAGGTTTGATGCTCGAGTTTGTTTTGTAGTCTATCTTTTGGTCCAAATGAACGGGACTTTGGTGAAGATGATGATGATGGTTGTGATGGAGATGATGGCTGTTGTGCGAGGAGACTTTTGAGATCTTGAACTCGGAATG
>BQKZ01003309.1:22923-41207 GCA_036244855.1 Temnopleurus reevesii
ATGCCCACCTTACATGCAAATTGTCAATCACACCAAACCTGTCTTTTACTTTTTCAAAGAAGAGAACCACAGAATCGAGAAAAATCGATGAAGTTTATGATCAAGACTGACACCTTAGCTTCAGACCAATACACCGATGCGGATGAGTCGTTTCGTATACATAAAAGACAGGATAACATTGATGACAAAAGGTAACATTCCGAGTACACAATGTTTTCGTCTCACCTTTCGCATTAGTCGATTTTTTTCTTTGAATCTGTTCATTAAAGGGATTGAATTAATCCCTTTCATGTCAAGAAGACCTGGGATTAATTGGAAAGAGGGCGATATTCGGGTTCTACAAAATTCTGCATGTTCGGAGTGATTATGATCTTTAAAATGCAGGGAAATATTTCTGTTGTAATCTACATCTATTATTGGGTATAAATGCGATGGTGTCAGCTCTGGGGCCTGTAACATAAAAGAGATGCGATCAATTATTTTTCCCTATCTCAATGGTACACGTTTGCCATAGACATACGATTAACATTTATCGTAAGTTTAATTGCATATTTTATGTTACAACCCACTGGTGATTGTCACAGTGTGACATATGTGACATTTTACATTTGTGACATTTGCTTTCTAACTTATACTAACAGTGACGTGTAACTTTCTGTGATTTCACTTCTACGACTTGCGAAATGCAATAGGCCACTTTTGTAATGTATTCAAATTTTATGCACGCTTCTTTGTCAAATGGCTTCTATCATTTCAAGCTATTATTACGATATTTGGCCCCTGCATTCAGGATACTTGTGTTTACTATTCTAAGAAAAAAATACATCTCCTGTTTGTCTGCATAAGTTATGATTTTGTGAATTTTTACTTTTGTTGAATAAATGCAGAAACCTCTGCTAAAAATGCACAATGACAAAATATGTGTTCACCTGATATAATGATAATAATGATCGGCTTTTATATAGCGCTTAGCATCTCTTTATGACAAATTCTCTAAACGCCCTACAATTGCAGCATTATTACCCTGGCTTTAGCCCGGCAGCTACTTCATTAGCGCACTTGGCGTTTCAAGGAATAAATATTCCTACCAGGTACCCATTCACCTCATCTGGGTTGAGTGCAGCACAATGTGGATGAATTTCTTTGCTGAAGGAAATTAACGCCATGGATGGGACTCGAACCTACGACCCTCTGGTTGAAAGGCGAGAGTCATGACCACTACACCATGGCGCCTCCAGAATAATCGTATTTCAATATAAGGAATGTGAAAAGCATGTAATGGTTGGTCAAGCTATACAATGATTGTCAAATCTCTCAACGTTAATGAATGCAAGTTGCATTATGAGTATTGTATTTTCATAATTTTCTGACAGCTGAATAATTAGTTCGTCTTGGAGCAAACATGACTAAATTTGAATACATTACGAAAGTGGTTTATTACTAAGAAGTGTTGACAAACACGCGTTGTGCTTTAGACACATGTGATTGTAAGGTCTCCCAGGTCTGAAAGCATTTAAGCCCATGTCAGGATTCTTTCGTTTCACACGGAAGGTTTCACATCGATTCAGATCAATGGAAATGAATGGATTAGCTCGTGTGATCCCCTTTTCGACCATGTTTGGAAGACCAACGTGAATCACATTCGAACTGTGAAACGAGCAACGATTATGTAGAAAAGAGTAAAGATTATGCATGAAATTTTACCATATTGGCCGGTATACTAACATATTCAAATTTATGCGCTTTTCTTGCAAACGGACGTAGTAATACGTGGTACATTTTATTCCTAAAACTGATTGTGAACAATTGGATAACAAAACTTGGAATCCAATTGGCATGCATTAGTTGTTAAGTCGGGCAAGCCTCGGGCCGAAGTTTCGAGCTCTTACTACCTTTATACAAAGTATACGCATAAGATTTACATTGTTTTATTAATATACCCGCCTATCTGAAGAACAAATAAATGCAACATTCTCTTTATCGAAAATCTAGAAATTATAAATTTACAATAAAGCTAAGTCAACATTTTTTTTTCTCAATAATCTTGAAACGCCGACAATCGGTGATATTATAAATTTTCGGACTAACAATTCGAAACAATTTATGAAACCAAACGAACATTGAGCCTGAGCATCCAGCAGCATGGATTCAGCGCATTATAAATTGCATCTATTAGTATTAGTGTTATTGTCATTAACATCCACTTTTTGTTGATAATTTTCTTGAAATTACGAATCTCACATGGCTGAGTAATCTTTACGCCCAACACAAGGGGGAAATCGTTTTCTTTCGCAATGGAACTACTAAACAACAATTTAGGCTTGGGAAATGGAACAAGCTTACTTTGAACAGTTATATGAAAACAAAGCAGCTATCCTATTGTTCAGCAAACTCCTTAAAATTACGTATAGCCTTATGACTAAACTGTAAAAGATCTACCTGAACCACAAAAGAGCGTCCCAGACACCAATTTTTTTTTCGGATTGGGACTATACAATTAACGATGGAGGATGAAAACTTGACCCAGTTTCGTTTGTACTGCTAACATCCGCTTTTCAGATAATCTTATTCAAGGTAATTAATGATCAATATGCAGGATCCTGGATTAAAACAAAATGATTATGAATACCTGACCGTCGATGGAGGGTAAAAAGCAGAATTGTTTGAATGCCCCCCCCCCCCCAGACCGAAATGATCTCCCACCACAACTACATTCAAATAATTAATCATGAAATGGCGCCAAAATTGCGTTTTATGTATCGTGAAGATATAGTGATAATTTCAATCAGTTTTATTCGTCTGAACTCGATAGATGAATACATAGATAAAGGGTTTATTTATATGCCAAACATGGCAACCCTAAGGCTGATTTTTTCCACTGTTGCGCAATGATAAAGAACTTCATACAAGAAAACTCATAAACTGACATAAACATTAAATAAAGAAAAATCATGTAAGAATAGTATAAGTAAGAACATATTAAATACATCAAGGCTCATTAATAACATATATGATTGAAAACTAGACTGGGAATAGAGATGCAAAAGAAAAAAAGAATGGAAGGGTTTATCTGTAGCCCATTATGATTATTAAGTCAGTTAAAAGCAGACGTTAGACCCTAGACCCTAGTCTAGTTGTTTGCTTCTTAGTTTATCAATTAGCAACTACCCTCTTCCATTCCAGCTTGGCAAGTGTTAATCAATCACTTTTTCATGTATTACATTTACTGAATGATTATGTTTTACAACAAAACGTCGGATCTTTGCCAGAAGGTCACTATTTTAATTCATTTGAACTGTAATAGCGCCCTTCTGGCACAGATCTGACCAAGGATCTTTTTTTAGAATAAATATATATCTCCCTCCCCCCCCCCTTTTTTTGTTTTATCTCTGTCTCTCTCTCTCTCTCTCTCTCTCTCTCTCTCTCTCACATAAATATACACATTCACGCACACACACATACACAAACACATGCATGCACTCAAAACGATACGAAAGAAGACAAAAATAAGGGTATTTTTTTGTTACTTTAAGCAAACTGTGGCACTTTTTAATATTCCTTAACTTTATTTTAAAAAAAAAGTTCAGGCAAATGATTTGTTAATATTACATTGATTTTGAAATGCATTATACGACACTAAAGAATGTATATTTTATATCACTATGTATAATTACATGATCATACTATTCACTTCATTATAATCACGTCTGCAAATGGAATACTTTTTTAACAACAATTTTAACGACGCTGCGCAGTAAATTCATTGACTAATGAATATGTTACTGAAATGTCGCGTTTGTTAACCATAATATGAAATATCTTTAAAAAGCTAATGAGTTATATACATAATAAACATATCACACCGTTGTGGATGGACTCCAATACGACAGAACCAATGATACTGGTTTAAGAAGAGCGCCATCTATTGTGAAAAGCACTATAGGCAATACAGAATATGTGTTTATAGTTCTGTGTTACAAACCTGAGAACTTTATTTTTTTTACTAAATTATAGACGGATAATATTCATATTGGTTATACAAAACTCAACGATTATTCAATATCCATTATCCTATATTTTCCATCAAATGAGAGCAAATGAAGGAATAGTTTTCATACGTACGAACAATATCAATGCCAATTTGCCCCTTTTAATGAGAAAAATATAATTTAAATCGTGCATTCTTGTTGGGAAAAAAATCAAATCGTTGAACGCTTGTAAGAATGAAATCTTTTCTAAACACATTGAAAATAAATGCCAGGCAATCCAGGTAATTCGTAAAAAAAATATTGTTTCTTTGGTACTTAAGAATACTTAACACGTATTCATGAACTGAACAATAATAAAAACAAACAAACAAACAACATAGATTAGGAGGACGGGTCATTCAAACCCCATTTCTGCACCTGGTAAAAAAAATTTGTTCGTTCAAGATAATGGACAAAATAAGCCTATTAAATATATACTGCAGCTATCAATGAACCCCGAGCGGGTAATAATGACCGGTATAGTTTTATAATTCCTGTGAGACATATCGAAATATATTTGCAATATTCGTTCTTGAAAACACACTAAGGACGTCCCTGCAGCATATCTCTTAAAAGTTTTACAGTTTCTCGTGAACTGGATAGAAAATTGAATGGATACCAGCAGGAAAAAATCCATTTGAAGCAGAGATGTGATAAATACCGTATAGCCATGCTATAGCCGGGTAATAATGCAACATAGCGCTTAGAAACACTTGAACCAAATGACATTCTTGCTATAATAATTATCAATTTAATGTGTATCTTTAAACAAAACTTAGAATGTTTAAAATCATCTTTTCAGTATTATTCAAGGCACATAGCTTTGACCAAGCTAGAACTTTCTTTGTTAAAAGTTGACATTAAGTAGAATATAAGCGTAGTCATTAAGGTGCATTGAGCAATTTTTGTTGAACTGATTACATATGGAAGTAAAGGCACCATAGCTTTGATTCCGTTACATTTACATTCAAACCATCCATTCGTCATTGATGTTGATATTGATGATGATTTTGATATTGATGATGATGATGATGATGATGATGAAGATGTTGATGATGATGAAGATGCTGATGGTGATGATGATGATGATGATGATGAAGATGCTGATGGTGATGATGGTGATGATGATGATGATGAAGATGCTGATGGTGATGATGGTGATGATATTGATGATGATGATGATGATGATGATGATGTTGTTGATGATGATGATGGTGGTGATGATGATGATGGTGATGATGATGATGATAATTCTTCAAGGGAAACCAACCCTGGATTCGTCATGTTCTCATTGAAAATCAGATGAACCAATCGTGTAAATTTGAGCAAAATTGAACAATCCGCTAAAAATATCATGAATTTTCACATTCACAGAGATAAGGACGACCACTGCCGCTGACGGGATCCGTGAGATCGGCAATATCGACGTGACGTCATGTAGGACAATTCCTCATTCACTTTGAACATATACTTTTTTAATGGAGTAATGTAAGTATTAGAGTGAGGGTTCAACATGATTCTCGTAAAAATACGTGCAAAATAAGTAGAAAACCACCACTTTGTTGACTTTTTCGAAAAAATAAGAAAATGTGAAATTCCGTCAATGTTGCTGATCGCTAGGATCGATAAGTTTGGTAAATTCAAAAGCGATTTAGATGACTACTTTAAGGCATCTGTTCAACGTAGTTTCCGGGCACCAGAGCTTCGACTCCATTACAAACTCCTTTAAGCCATCCATCTTCGTAGTCATTAATTATATAGATGATTTCACCCTCGTTGAATGTCATTTCGTCCTTTTGCATGGCCGTGTATTCGAAAAGAGACACGCCTGTGTTGAAAGAAAGATAGAAATTATAACAGAGGAGAGGTTGATAATAAAGCCAAACTAATCACATGATTTCCGAAGCAATTCCAAATTATTTCCAAAATTATGGTGGCGCAACTGCACGCTATGACGTGCGCCGTAAAGTTTGCGTGACCTAGGTTGGATGCGAAGTCAGGGGCGCTGAAATTCTGTGACGCTCTTGACCCGAGACGCAAATTTTATGATTACACACGGCTTTTAAAGACTTAATGAGTGAAATACGCACAAGATTCTCGGCCATTCAGCACAAGAACTGATATACAAGTCATGTGTATACTCATTCGTAAAGTCTTTCGCAACTTGATTAAACACCACTCAGGGTTGCAGATCTACGCACTACTCTATGAACAACTGCTAACCTTTTCTCGCGCTCTATGATAAGCTCTGGGGCTGAATCACAACGAGGAAATGGTCACCAGTTGTTCGTAGAGTCGTGTGGAAAACTAAGCACACAACCCTGGACGGTGTTTCACCAATTGTTCGACTGGACTACGTTAAAGAGTGTAATATGCATACAATACTCGATCACTCAGCACAAGAATACCAGTCGTGCGTAAAGTCGTTCGTAAAGTCCTTCGTAACTTGGTGAAACCCCACCCAGGTCACAAAGTTCACGGCGCACATGGTAAGTGCCTGACGGTACTTACAAGTTTCCAGACAAAACACGTTTATAAATCTCGATAATCTCAATCATTAGATTTTTCGCAATACATATATGGAATACTTGTGTGATAATAGGACGACATTAAATTCCAGGGCGGTGTTTCACCAAGATTCGAAAGACTTTAAGAACGACTTTACGCCGGACTAGTATCAGTTTTTGTGCTGAATGGTCGAAAATCTCATGCGTATTATCCTCGTTAACGTACTCCAGTCTTTCTTAAAGTCATGCGTACCTTTAAGAACGATTTGGTGAGACACCGCCCAGGATCGAAAAATATATCCATTGAATACTATATTATATATTTTCTGTTTGACACGGACCCCTACTTATAATTCTAACATTTTTACACCGCTATTTTAAAACTAATCACCCCCCCCCCCAATAAAAAGATAAAATGAATAAAATGTTACCTTTCCACATGTAATCGGACGGTGCCCATGGCGGAGTTTCGTCAGAAACAAATTCTGTTTTTGTGTCATTCTCGACTTGATTCGATGGGGGACTCAACTCGGCTGCGGGAGTTGGGTCTGAAACATAATAAAATAATAATATTATTTCTTATATGGCGCTTTTCCCATAATGCACAAAGCACTCTAACAATATTATAACCCAGGTCAAAGGATATATATATATACATATAACAATATCACCCGCTCAAAGTGCGTTTTTTTAGTTGCCCGGGGACACCTGGGTTGAGTGCAACACAGCGTGGATAAATTTCTTGCTGAAGGAAATAAACACCATGAGCGCGATTTGAACCATCGAACATCTAGTTGAGAGGCGAGGGTCAGATCCACTACACTACGGTGTAATGCATATTACACCTTCATAGACATCAAGTTTACTTTATTTTTGAAAATATACCTTTCTAAGATGTAATTTCATAAGGCGATTGCAATATGGTAACATTCTTTAAAGAAGTTAAAATGCGGAATGACATATTAATTGATTCACCTAACTATTGGCCCAATTTTCAGGATAAGAAATGGAGCAATAGACATCATGTAAACCCCCCCCCCCCAAAAAAAAAAAAACAACAACAATACGTATTAAAAATGTATGTACACGTTAACTAGTGATCCTTTTTTTTTATCATTCATTTATTATCATATTCTTTAAAAACCGGGTAGGTGCAATTAGTTGTAAGACTGCTTTTCAAGCACGCCCTGTGTATCTATCTATGTTTTAGATATTCAACGTTTCGTATTTGAATTATTGCCTATTTCTTCATCCCTCCCGAATTTGAGGGGGGATGATTATGGATGTTTACACACGCCACCTCCTCACCAAATCGAGGGGGAAATATACCCCCATCTCCCCCCCCCCGGATCGACACCAACGGTTATTAGTCTTCTGAATTCTAACTTTTTACTTTGTTCTAATTTTTTGCTCCGCTCTAATTGTCTACACTTTGAGAGAGTTTTGATAAAACTGCTGAACTTTACTTGAGAATAATTATTTTAGCCGCCGAAATATTTGTTTCGGATAGATAATGGCCTACGAAAAACCCCGATCGAACACGATTCAACACAACTCTTTGTCCAGTTAAATATAAGGCCCCGGTCACAGAAAAGCCCAGAAGCAACACGATTGTACACGACTCTTTGTAAACTTCACATATTAACTGCTTCAAAACAAAGAGTCGTGTTGAATCGTATTCAGTCGGGGCTTTTATGTGACTGGGGCACTAAGTCTTGCTGAATCGTGTTGAGTCGGGACCTTTATGTTCGATTTCTGTGAATCTGGTGGGGAGAATTATATCCTTACTTGTTTCTATCGTAGATGGCGCCGGACTACGAATCGCCTGATTGTTATTGCGTTCATCTCTCTTTGTCTCTCTCGCATCAGTTTCTGTCGTCTGCTTGTCAGACTGAAGTTTTGCTAAACGTTCTTTGAGTTGATCTGCTAAACTCAAGGTTGCCTGAGCGGGAGGCTTTTTGGAGGTTCTTTGTGAAGACTGTTCCTGGTGGTTGCTCTGAGGTGGTTTCTGAGATGTTTTCTGGATGCTTGTACCCCCGATGGGTGGTGGCGGAGGTGGAGGTGGGGGTGCGGCACCACCAGGCGATGGGGTTGTTGGAATACCGCTGGGTGTGGGAGCTGGTGGGGGTGGAGGCGCGGATGGGGTGACGGGTCCAGAGAAATAGAGGGGATTTGATGCCGCAGTGGCCGTCATCGCATGCCCGGTTGCTGATGGTGGCGGTAGTGCTGATGGGGGCGGTGCCGATGGAGGCGGCGGTGGCCTGTTCATCGGGCGTGGAGAGCGACTCGGCTTGCGAGCCACCGTGGCCTTGCGGACCCTCCCCGGACTCGTCTTCGGCGATACCTGCTTGTCGCTACCCGGGACGTGTAGCCGTCCACCTGCACCATTCGGTACTGGCGACGAGGAAACCTGCTGCTGCGGACTCGGTGAAAGCGATCGCGGAGACTGCGCGGCGGGAGGCAGCAGCAACGACGTCGGTCTCGGTGGTGGAGGTAGATCATCCTCAAGTAGCCCATCATCATCCTCCTGCAGCGGCGGCGGCGGCAGTGACATTGGCGGTGGTGTCGCTCGATCATCCGACATCGCATCAGACGAATCACCAATAGGAGGAATCATTATCGACACTGGGGTGGGATGAGGAGGCGATGGCGGTGGCGGTGTTGGTGGTGGAGGTATTTCATCGTACGTTAAGCTGTTATCCAAACTAGAAGGCTCCGTGAACGAAGGCGGTTGCAGAGAGGTTCTCGATCCTGTTGATAGTGTTGGTGATGGCATCGCCACGGGTGATCGGGCACTTTTCTGTGAAAAAGAAGAGAAAATGAAATAAAACACGGAACTACAGTATCATAGGATGGGGTTCTAAAAAGTCAGCGATGTTTAGATAAACGATAATCACAACGGAAATGTCAATTTCGTTAAAAATACATTTTGTAACCAAAAAATAACTGGACCTAGCTAAAGAACGTTTGCCATATCGCAGCTAACAATTAAGCAATTCTGAAACGTCCAAACACGATTTTATTTTGTAATGTGTGTGGAAGTTTTTGTGAAAATGCAAGTAATTTTGTGGTTTCTGTTAGTCCTTCATAAAATGTTAAAAAGCTTTGTTCAGGTTTTGGGGGAGGGCTTTTTGGGAGACTATTGAATATGCATACGTATAAAGAACGTTTTGAAAGTGTTCTGGAGATACCTCCGATGTCCTTGGTTTTGTGTAACGTTTTACTAACGTCTTAAATGAACCGTGACGCATGTAACCAAATAGAAACGTTTTGGAAACGTGTCGCGGGCGTTTCGTGTTTACTGGAATGGTCCTCTGTAAACGCTCTTTGTCATCCTACTCTAATAGGCGGGTTTACTTATATATTCTAATTTATGTGTTTTTCTTGCCACTGAACGTAATTACGTGGTATTCCTTTTTTCAATTAAACTTTATTCAACCATATTAAAAAATCACATCATATACAAAGGTACAAGTAATATAAAATGGTTGGGACCCTAAAGAAGCAGCGTTTTGCTTATAATACAGGGCCCCTTGAACGAAAACATACAAGTATATATAACTTACAAAAACCTTAATATAACATGAAACAAAGATATAATTAAATAATAATTACACATCATACATACACTCACACACAGCAAAAATATTGGGGTAGATTCCTTAAACCGTTTGATAACAATAAGTCTTATTGTTATCAAATGGTTTAAGGAATACCACGTAACTACGTTCAATACTTGAAATCCAGTTTGCATACATTACTTGTTGCTATGTTGGGCAAGCCTCGGGCAAGCTTTAGGGTTGTCAAGAACAACCTTTGTGTTAAAGGTATGCATAAGATTTGCATCTATTAGTAAACCTGCATATTCCTAGTTACATACCTTCAGTCTAAGGCTGCCCTGGGGCGACCCTCTGCTGTTCGTGCTCGTCACTGAGCCCGCCCTTGATCCCCTGGGCGACGAAGACGGCAAACCAAGCTTCATCCCGTGCCCGACATCATCCAGGCTTCCATAGTCGATCGGTGCTGACACGTACTTGACCTTACTGGTCAACGATGGCGATGGGCTGCCCGGTTTGACCATCTTGTATGTCCGGGTACAGTCTTTGGGTGTCATCAGAGAGCTTTTGAGGGTTTGTCGAGATACACGCTCATTGTTTAAATCTATGGTCTGAATGAAAGACAGAACGAAAGGTATAGGATAGCAATTAATAACACAGTAGTTGCGTTCATAAAGAGACCGGGAACTGTAAAAATCATCGGTTTTTTTAAGACGTAGGGTTATCTGGTTTGGCCATTTGGGGTCTCCGAGTGTATTCCTTAGGTGTCATCAAGGAGCTCTTGAGGATTTGACGCGATATGCGCTCATTGTTTAAAGCTATGGTCTAAAATGAGAGGTAGAGATAGGAACAGAATGTCCTTTCATTATTAGTTCCTTTAACAAAGCTAACTGTGAAAGATTGGTCACCAGTGACGACAGGTTGTCCGGTTTGGTCATCTTGTAGGTCCGGATACAGTCCCTGCATGTGTCATGAGGAAACTTTTGATGGTTTGACGCTTATTGTTTAAACCTATGGTCTGACTGGTGTCTTCTGGAGAAATTCCAACGAGAGGTTGTTGTGGAAAATTTGTAAAGATACCTTGAATTACCTTTGATTATTTCTCACTTACCAGGTTAAAACTGTTCATACTGGAATCCATTCCACCAATTTTACTCGCAGTACAGTCCAGCATCTGTAGCATACTCGTCGCCATGATGTTGATATATATAGTTACAAAAGTATACCACACCGGCCAAAGACTGAATCATGAAATTCTTGTAGGATTCTGTTCAACTTACCATATTAATACTGTTCATACTGGAATCCATTCCACCAATTTTACTCGCAGTGCAGTCTAGCATTTGTAGCATGCTCGTTGCCATGGTGTTAATCTGGTAGGCCACACTGGCCAAGGATTGGGTCGTGAAATTCTTCGTCTCTTGAAGAGCAACTCGTTTGTCTTTAGCCTGAAAGAAATTACGATGAAAAATGTAATGTTTCTTGTGAAGCATTAAATCATTATATTTTCAATCACGCATTGCCTTGAAAGATACAATGGCATTAATAATTATTGTTCATTAATTCTTACAGTTTCCAAAAAACTAGGCCAACATTCTGTCTATACAACTATTGATCAAAATATGCCAAGCTCNATCACATCATATACAAAGGTACAAGTAATATAAAATGGTTGGGACCCTAAAGAAGCAGCGTTTTGCTTATAATACAGGGCCCCTTGAACGAAAACATACAAGTATATATAACTTACAAAAACCTTAATATAACATGAAACAAAGATATAATTAAATAATAATTACACATCATACATACACTCACACACAGCAAAAATATTGGGGTAGATTCCTTAAACCGTTTGATAACAATAAGTCTTATTGTTATCAAATGGTTTAAGGAATACCACGTAACTACGTTCAATACTTGAAATCCAGTTTGCATACATTACTTGTTGCTATGTTGGGCAAGCCTCGGGCAAGCTTTAGGGTTGTCAAGAACAACCTTTGTGTTAAAGGTATGCATAAGATTTGCATCTATTAGTAAACCTGCATATTCCTAGTTACATACCTTCAGTCTAAGGCTGCCCTGGGGCGACCCTCTGCTGTTCGTGCTCGTCACTGAGCCCGCCCTTGATCCCCTGGGCGACGAAGACGGCAAACCAAGCTTCATCCCGTGCCCGACATCATCCAGGCTTCCATAGTCGATCGGTGCTGACACGTACTTGACCTTACTGGTCAACGATGGCGATGGGCTGCCCGGTTTGACCATCTTGTATGTCCGGGTACAGTCTTTGGGTGTCATCAGAGAGCTTTTGAGGGTTTGTCGAGATACACGCTCATTGTTTAAATCTATGGTCTGAATGAAAGACAGAACGAAAGGTATAGGATAGCAATTAATAACACAGTAGTTGCGTTCATAAAGAGACCGGGAACTGTAAAAATCATCGGTTTTTTTAAGACGTAGGGTTATCTGGTTTGGCCATTTGGGGTCTCCGAGTGTATTCCTTAGGTGTCATCAAGGAGCTCTTGAGGATTTGACGCGATATGCGCTCATTGTTTAAAGCTATGGTCTAAAATGAGAGGTAGAGATAGGAACAGAATGTCCTTTCATTATTAGTTCCTTTAACAAAGCTAACTGTGAAAGATTGGTCACCAGTGACGACAGGTTGTCCGGTTTGGTCATCTTGTAGGTCCGGATACAGTCCCTGCATGTGTCATGAGGAAACTTTTGATGGTTTGACGCTTATTGTTTAAACCTATGGTCTGACTGGTGTCTTCTGGAGAAATTCCAACGAGAGGTTGTTGTGGAAAATTTGTAAAGATACCTTGAATTACCTTTGATTATTTCTCACTTACCAGGTTAAAACTGTTCATACTGGAATCCATTCCACCAATTTTACTCGCAGTACAGTCCAGCATCTGTAGCATACTCGTCGCCATGATGTTGATATATATAGTTACAAAAGTATACCACACCGGCCAAAGACTGAATCATGAAATTCTTGTAGGATTCTGTTCAACTTACCATATTAATACTGTTCATACTGGAATCCATTCCACCAATTTTACTCGCAGTGCAGTCTAGCATTTGTAGCATGCTCGTTGCCATGGTGTTAATCTGGTAGGCCACACTGGCCAAGGATTGGGTCGTGAAATTCTTCGTCTCTTGAAGAGCAACTCGTTTGTCTTTAGCCTGAAAGAAATTACGATGAAAAATGTAATGTTTCTTGTGAAGCATTAAATCATTATATTTTCAATCACGCATTGCCTTGAAAGATACAATGGCATTAATAATTATTGTTCATTAATTCTTACAGTTTCCAAAAAACTAGGCCAACATTCTGTCTATACAACTATTGATCAAAATATGCCAAGCTAATGGTTAAATTGCAACATTACAACATAAGTTGGATATATTTGACTCAAATATTGATCAAAATATGAACGATTTTGACAAGTTTGATATTTTCGAAGTGAGCTGCGCATTTTTTTTGTAAACAAGAGTTGTGTTGCCAGTATGTGGTCTGATGTTGGGTTACTAATTTGCGTAACGATTTAAGAGTGTTCGGGGATTTTTTTTTTGGATGGGAAGGGCCACAGAACTATCATCAACTTTCAGAAATATCGATGAGACAATTACGACAATAACGATGATTGAATGTTCCCTCTCAGATGATTGACGTGACAAAAATGACTTCTGTTTTGTTTTGTTCTTGTTTTATCATGCCTTTTTTCATTCGAACACATTTGGTTCAGCAGCTTTGTTATTAACCTCTTGATTTCTAACGTGAATTCTCCCATTAGGGTCACTATGTATTTTCAATTTTTATTGCCCATCATTGGTAAGATACGATTTTATTCTACTTAATTAAAAAAAGAAAGCCAATGTACAATCAAAGGATAGACACATGCCAAAAGACAATGCAGTGCAAAACAAAATAGGTGAAGTGAGTAAATTATGAAAAATTTACTCTATTCGGGGGCCTGTAACATTACCAAATTTGTAATCATTCGCAAATTTTAGGACATGATTTGTCATATATTGCGATTGATTGGCAGAATCTGTGACGTACTTGCAGAAAACTCGCCATTCATTTTGTAAATAAAAGTTTTAACAATAGATTAATGCAAAATTTAGAATTAGAATTCAACATGATTCTTCTAAAAATGAATGCAGAATCGATAAAGGCATGCTGCTGATATATACTCAAGCCCACCCCCCCTAAAAAAATATATATCGCTATTTTTATGACTAATGAAGAAATTATGATTTTTTTTTTAATACAGAGTGACTGATGAGTTGTCCCGACAGATGACGTGACAGAATCCGTCAATGTTGCCGATCGCATGAGTACCTATAAGCGGTAGGGATCGTCATATATTTTTGGAAATTTGAAAATTCCTTACTTTTGAACCAATTGTCCGATTTTGCTGAAATATTTACAGCTTGTTCATCAGAGTTTTTTTTTCATTCAATGAGAGCACGATATTACCAGGGGTTGGTTCCCCTTTAACTAGACATAGCACTGGTGTTGTCAAGTTGATCAGCATCCCCGAATTTTCCCCGTCTAATTTTAATGCTTCTTTTTTTTTTTTTTTAAATAGAAAATACAGATTTCGGAATATAACTTGTTGAAATAGGAAAAGTCCAGAGGCATTTAAATAATTCCATGATGTTTCCGCAATCCAGCCTAGTTCCGAAGGTACAATATTGTTTAGTATGGTTAAATAAATTACGCAATAACTTTTATGGGTATGATGAACTCTGTTACAAATGAGAACAGATATAGGTATTGAAAGCTGAACTTAATAGTATTTACTTAACTTTCTGTCCGTTTTGTAGACTTTGTTTTACGTTTCACTTGAAATATTACATCGTGACTCTTTATTTACATACGATTTAAAATATATCATTTTGTAAAGTTCAAAGTGCAATGATTGTCAATTCCATACGAATTCATCTCAGTAAATAAACAGAGTAAACAAAAAAAAACCATAATAATCAAGCCATCCCTTTTAATAGGGGGTGTCTAGGAAGGATTTTTTTTAGCCACGATGTTCCTTGATTGTGTACTCAGTTCAAACTTTTTTGTGCTCCTCGGTAATATATCATATGAATTAATCGTGATCATTGAAAATAGATTACTGTCACTTTATTACATGTTAATTATTGTATTATTCTGGAAGAGGTGAACAAACATTTTGATTGCGTTTATGTATGGAGAGCCCAATGCTTTAAAAAATAATTCATTTAATTCATTTATTAACCACATATGTTTTTTTTCTAAGGGTTCAGAAAAAAAATGGCGCAGAAAAAAAATGGCGGATCCAGGCTGCCCCAATATTGGGGGGGGGGGGGGGGTGCATATCGGGCCCCGTTACTACTCGTTACCGATCATGCGGACAGACAAAGCATGAGATGGATGGACTACCTCCAGGAAGACTAATACCTGCCAACATTTGGATTTTGAAAATCAGGACACATAAACGGGGTCCAGGGGCAACGCCACCTCGAAGGGGTTCATGGGGGCAGCGATGTGATTTTCTTTAATATGAGGATGACGGGGGGGGGGGGGGGGATGGACAAAGAAACACAACTTTAATGCTTAATAAAGTATTGAAGGCTTCAAACTACTTTAAAATGCAGTATACATAACGCACTACCTTGAGTTGATGATTATGATGTTCAACTTTCTTTTCGCATTATTTTCTTCGTTACTGAGAAATGTCAGAAATCTGAATGTCCAGATTTTTGGACCCTTTTAAAGTTGAAAATCTGGACAGTCGGCAGGTATGAAGACTGGCAAAAGATAGCAAGAGATGCAGTGTAGGCGTCGTGGTGTAGTGGTTCTGACTCTCGTCTTTAAACCCGAGGGTCGCAAGTTCGGGCACCCATGGCGTCAATTTCCTTCAGCAAGAAATTTATCCACTATGTGCAGCACTCAATCCAGGTGAGGTGAATGGGCACCGGAAGGAATTTATTCATTAAAAATGCAGACGCATCTACTATGGCCGGGTAATAATATATGATAATTTGTCTCGCGCCTCTAAATAGGTGACTAGAGAGATGGCGTGTTTAAATGTTATATATCATTATTATTAAACACGCTAAAAAGATGAACAGCCCCCACCTCTTCTAGAAGTGAAGACGACCTTTTCATTTATTTATTTATTTATTTATTTATTTTTTTTTTTTGGGGGGGGGGGAGAATCTTCTGCACATCCTATACACTTAACTGAAAAATCCCCGATCCGTCTCTGATCGTGCATTCATCGTCTTCTCCTTCTGATTTAAAGCTCTTTTGTATACAAGTATTATCAAGCAAATTCCGCAAACTTATTATTTTGTTGCCACTTAAACAAAAAGGTGACCCCTTTGAATAAACGGACTTTGTATCATAAGCATTAGAGTGTGTGTTTTAATTTGTGTATGGGAATAATTGTATTTTCCAAAACGTTGGTTCAAAGAATTTTCACCCGATGTCCTTATTGTACTTCTTCGCGAATTAAAGACATTGTCACACATTAAGATTTTATCATTTTTAAAATTCTCAAATCAAGATGTATGATCTATGTTATTACATTCAGATTGATTAAAAACAACAAAGAATGTAAAAAAAGGGAAATTATACCGACACTATCAAGATAACACCCCTTGTAGATTTATTACAGCATATAGTGTGCATATGTACGTGATATCTTTTTATCATCATCATTATTATTTTTAACTGTTTTTAAGCACTAAACGTTGATTTTGAAGCCTATAGTATTTTCACAACTTAGTTTAGGTACACCATCAACCATTCAGGTAGCATTTAGAATCTGGCAGTTGAGATTTTGTAAACGAAAACAATGTTGAACAACGTATTTAAGAAACAACAAACCCAAACAATAACAATAAATGACAGACCACCTAACACTCAACAGAACATAATAAAATAAAGATGCAATAACAAACAAAATAAAATATAGGTCTCCAAATCCGCAAATGTCTTATTAATTGTATTTTAGGGGCATGGTCTAAGGCAACTCTGTGTGTGTGTGTNGGGGGGGGGGTCACAGACTTTTATCAACAGAAAGGATTAGCCATTTCTTCGACATAAGAAGCGAAACAGTCGCTCCTGTTTCTCCTTTTTTAATAGGGAGTTCGCATTATTCTTAATTCTTTAGAAATCATGGGAATACCCACCATTTTACTCCAACCACATTGTCCTTTTAGAAAAATGTAATGTGGATATTTGTACTTCGTGGAATATTTTACAAGTTCATATAACCACTGACCATGGCGTAAATTGCCCTGTTTCCTACTAAAGTAAAATATCCGGGTGTAATTAGACATCATTGTATAGTCTGTTTCTTTCTATTACTTATTATGCATATTGTACATTGACAAAGGGTATGGAAACTATTTGTATCAAATTTCCTGTTAAGAATTTGTTAATTATTCATAATTCTTTTGAATTGCACTGTAATACGTTAAGTTTGCTTTTGAATGCAGGTTTTTGCCATGATGTTCATGACGGGCATGAACATGCGGAATGTGGAAGATAAAAAAATAACAAGGATATGCTTTGACTACCACCAACACCACCACCGCCAACAGCAACAGCAACAACAACAACACCACCAATAAATCAGAATAAGTTTACTTTAATAGATAAGCTCTGTCTCACTACAATGGCCCTTATATCCAAATCGCATTTCTCCGTGAACAAGCCCCACTTTCAATCGCAAAACAATAATTAATGTTGTTCTAATCATTTAGTCGAAACATATTCAATTATGTTGGAGAAGAAGAAAGAACTAAGTATTGAAGCCAATTCATCTTAATATTAATTCTCAATTTTCAGTAATTTTACATCGCTTGAACAGAAGCAGCCCCTCGCCCCCTCATTCCCCGGCCCCTTCAGAATAAGGTAGCAACTATCATTTTATTTACAGCGTGCACTTTCCCTGTTTTGTCGGGAAAGTATTTTTCAAGGAGTAGGTAAGGGGAATCCTCACAAAAAAAAAATCGGTTAAATATGGATTTTGGGAGTACATGTACTTCCCAAAATATATTTTCTTGATGGGTAATTTTCTTTCCCTTCTTGACTTCGTCTTTTCTTTTCAATCAGAATCCTGTATACGCAGGGTAAATTCACTTTCCAAAAATCTATGTGCATGCGTTTGTGTGTGTATGTGTGTGTGTGTGTG
>BQKZ01003309.1:54045-70746 GCA_036244855.1 Temnopleurus reevesii
AAAAAAAAAAAAAAAAAAAAAAAAAAAAAAAAAAATCCCCTATAATGCTCCTTGAGAGTCTCTAGGAGAGCCATCAACAGCTCTTTGGCAAATGTTTAACTGTCTTTGCCTGGTACAATGGATTTTCCTTGCTTATGTTACACTGTTAACCCAGAGAGATACCTTGTCACCTTTTAGTGATGTTTTGGCAGTATCTCCACATTCTAGAAAGCCGAGTAGTTAGCACCACTGAGCATAACATGCACTTAAAAAAAAGAATTCACTCAACGTTTTAAGCCATTTGCAGGACAATGTAATTTTGCATTCCAGATGTATAGATGCTTGAATTTAGCATGTCACCCTGATCCTTTATGTTGACAACGCAAAGGAAAATTCAGGTGAACCGTTCCCTGAGAAGTTTTAAAGAGTGCAGCTAGCTGTATAGATTCCATAAAGTGTAACAAATTTGTTTTTCTCATAACCTCCCGCTTCATATGACACACAACACACACGATGAGAGCACTCATTCAGTCAAGATTCTGAGATATAAGTTTAGTTTGATTCATTATCATTTCAATTTTCAATTCAAACCAAGTACCACTACCAGTACCAGGGCAACCTTTATTATTTCCATTGCGATGGCTAAAAATATGTTAAGATAAATTAAGCTAAACATCAAGGTATTTTAATGAAAATCATTAGTTTGCAAGACAAATTATATAACATTTTCTTAATCTTAAATTAATTGAAACCTGAAAGAAACTAACTTAAAACTTAACTTAAAAAGAACCCTTTTTCAGTGTCTCATCATTCACATTCACAATCACTGAATCAGACTACTGAGCTGCTGAGGACTATTTTGGTAATTGAAAAGTAAAATACTTACAGAGAACTCTGAACTCCTCCAGTATTAGCTTGACTTAGAACTTGAGTTAGAGCTTTTGGCTTCAGCATTTTTATGACTTATAAGATTACAATATGATTTCTTGCAACAACAAAAATTATGCAGTTCCCACAGTCAGCTGTATTGAAAAACACAAGCAGGATAATCAGTGATCATGTGATTATAAAGACTGGGCTCATTTCTTCAGTTCCCCACTTCCGCATTGCAGTGCTGTATGTGCAATAGTAGATCTGAGACTAGACAGAAAAATCTGACTCTCGGAGGGGTTTTTTTAACGATTTCTGACTTTTGGTGGTGCCCCCTCCAGAGAGGGGAAGAATGAGGAAGGATGCGTAGCCAGGCGATAGCCTCAGCGAAGCAAATCCTGATCGAAATAGACCCGTTTTATCGGTCTAATCTGAGACATGACACCATTCTCTCATGTTTTGACTGCGAAATGGAGACGATACCTCACGTGCAAAACGTTGTGGAATACGATTTATTTCCAAACATTAGCTTTGACGGGAAGAATGAAGAAGAAATCAGGTCATGTCTGTGTGAAAATTTGGACTCATGTATGGCAAATCTTTCGCCTTATCTAGTTGGTTACATATGGCAACGCGACCCTTTTAATCTTGCACCCGTCATCTCAAATAGTTCAGGTCAGTCCCACACGTTGAATTATTTGAGGTTACACTCTTCCCTTTTTCAATTTTTTATTTTGTTGTATAGTTTGTGTACGCTGATGATGATGGTCGTGTTGGTGATGATGATGGTGATGATGATGATGATGATGATGATGATGAGGCATGATGATGATGATGATGATGATGATGATGATGATGATGATGATGATGATGATGATGCTGATGCTGATGATGATGATGATGTCTTGATGATGATGACGGTGATGAATAACGATTGAGGGTGATGGTGATGAGGAGGATGATGATGATGATGATGATGACAATTGATGATGATGATGATGACGACGACGACGACGACGATGATGATGATGATGATGATGATGATGATGACGGAGATGAATGGCGATTGATGGTGATGCCTGGTGATGATAGTGATGATGATGATAGTGATGATGATGATAATGATGATGATGATAATGATGATGATGATTGACATGATGATGATGATCATGATGGTGGTGGTGGTGATGGTGATAATGATGATGATGATGATGATTACATCATGATGATAATGATGATGATGATGGATGATGATGCTGATGATGATGATGAGTAATGATGATTGATGATAATATGATGATAATGAAGATCGGTGATGATGATGATAATTGGGATTTACCATATATTTTTTTTACAAAGAGAATTTCCATTTAAAGAAGGATATTAATTGTCTTCATTTAACAAACCCAAAGTTTGTGCCAGAATGGCTTCAAAACTATTTTCTGTCAATGTATACTGCATCTCCATTTTTTCAATTATTTCATTTTTTCACTGTCCAGAGTGTTGGAAATCCTGGCCTGTGTCAATCATTAGGTAAATGATATAATGTGAATCCATTGATTTGCATTAACTGAATAAAAAAAAACCCATTTATCTCTCTTCTTTCCCCATTTATTCCTTTCCAAACAGATTGCGTACCTCACCTCCATGGTGTAACAGACTTTGGGGACAACATAGACAACGAGTGGTTCATAGTCTTTCTTCTCTATCAGCTTACAGCTGCTATGCCTCAACTGGTTGCAAGGTAAGAAACAACTAGTTTGCAACCTTTCCAAATTTGTTCTATTACTGACTGACCCCTTGGAAATGACCAGGCCAGAATCCATTGTTTTTTTCAGTTTCTAATCTCCATTCACCAAAAACAGGTCACTCAAAATTTATAGACAGGCATCATAAATATAACTTGGAAAGTAATTGTGAATATTCTTGATATTTCTTCACCATATGGAATTCAACTCAGCATACTTTTCTACATTTAAGTATCAAGCCATTCAGGTCAGAATATTGGATATGGTCCAGTGATCCCATATTGTGACCAAATTAAGTTATAACCATAAGTCTTAAATATTTTACAAATGAATTGTGTTCAAAATCTAATTTGAGAAAAGGCATTCATACTTGAAGAGCCAAACAATATTCTTTTTACCGTACTGTTCTTGATTAATATGATGCATTCTGAGAGATTAAACTTTCTTCTTTCTTCTATGAAAGACCCATCGCATTTTTGATATATCTCATCAGTTTCAGAATGTGACTAATTATCGAGGAATATGAAATGATTCATTCGATAAAAAAGAATTGATTTCTTTGTCAGTCCAATTATGCTTTAAAATTTTATGTTACAGGATAGATAATCATATTAATTCTTTTTTTTACCATTCAGTGTTCATGATGGTGATGGTGAATTCCTACTCATTGAAGCTGCATATCATTTACCAAAGTGGCTAGAACCAGAGACTAGCACCAACAGAGTAAGTATAGTCAACTCTGCCTAATTTACAGTTCAGTCCTAATTGCGTAAGCCGAAAGATTTCTTTGGAACAAATCATATAAAACACATGTTATTTACCTCTTCTAGGTCAAATTTATCGAACAGGATTTTGCTGTTCCAAAGGATTCAAATTAAGCAGTTACCTATGCTTATTTTTGGCAAATTTTGTTGCTTCTCTATTTTTAGCAGATGTCATGATAACTCTTTCTATAAATAAACAGCATATTTTGATAATTTCTGTTTCTTATTATTCTTATTCTTTGTACATTTATGCTAGCTACTATAATGCTTACAGAGTATAATAACCAGAGTAGATATCAGTAATTTAAAAGTCTTTTCAGTGGCCGGAAGATGTCATTGAGAGAATTAGATTGAATTTGTGCATTCAGATGATTTAATAATGTGACATAATTGATGAAGTTTATTTGTATACATTTCTGTTTAGAATATAAGCCTGTGACGAAACTAAAGATAGTATATTGAATGCAATATTGATGAATTTAATTTCTTAATTTATTGTTTTCTCTTCCAAATAAATGATTAGGTTTTCATCTACAATGGTGATCTTCACATCATCCCGAAACCTCGCAGCTGTATACATTTTCTGTTTAGAATATAAGCCTGTGACGAAACTAAAGATGTAATGAATGCAATTTTGAGGAATTTCATTTCTTAATTTTTTGTTTTCTCTTCCAAATAAATGATTAGGTTTTCATCTACAATGGTGATCTTCACATCATCCCGAAACCTCGCAGTTGTATACATTTCTGTTTAGAATATAAGCCTGTGACGAAACTAAAGATAGTATATTGAATGCAATATTGATGAATTTAATTTCTTAATTTTTTGTTTTCTCTTCGAAATCAATCATTAGGTTTTCATCTACAATGGTGATCTTCACATCATCCCGAAGCCCCGCAGTCCAGCTGAGCTTGCCCTCCTTCCAGCAGGTGTTCCTTCTCAGTCTCATGCCGTAGAGGTAGTTCGAAGACAGTCTGAATGTACACTAGCCAAGCCACCCATTAGACAAGCAGTGAGAGACAGAGTGAATGAGTAGGTTCAGTTATTTTATTTAGTTCTGCATTGTTGTGGAGGCGCCGTGGTGTAGTGGTCGTGACTCTCGCCTTTCAACCAGAGGGTCGTAGGTTCAAACCCTACCCATGGTGTCAATTTCCTTCAGCAAGAAATTCATCCACAAATTCATCCACATTGTGCTGCACTCAACCCAGGTGAGGTGAATGGGTACCTGGCAGGAATATTTATTCCTTGAAATGCCAAGTGCGCTGCGAATGGCTGCCGGGCTAAAGCCAGGGTAAAACGCCTTGAGCACTCAGCAGAGTGGATATGTGCGCTATATAAATTGCATCTATTATTATTTTGCAAAAAATAAGTTCAATTTCAATTTTGTTTACAAATTCATTGCATAGTCAGTTTACTTTCATTTGGCCTGAAAACTCATCAAAACTTATTAGTATTTTTGTTTGTTGATTGAACATTTGCATGTTAGAACAATTTGTAGTATTTTTTGACAGTATGTCTTGCTATAATCCCCCTAATTCACATTTTTTTGCAATGGAGCATTATCATAGCTGCTAAGTGCAGTCTTTTGTTGAAATATGGAATAGAAGAGCTAGTTATTCACTGTTCTAGAATCCAATTTTTTATGCAATGAGGCAATCGAGAGAGGGCGACTTTATGACCGAACAAAAAGAGCCATATTAGTTTTGTTTTCTTTCTGTTGGTGAATCGTCTCATTCAAAAAGCGTGAGAACTGGTTATCCACAACATCTTGAACGATATAATATGTATGTATTATACAAGAAACTTGTTCTTTATCATACACAAGTGAAAAATGGAACACTTTCATACAAGTGTCTGTGATATGATTGTGCTGACTAATTGGCATTTTCATCCCAATGACTTTAATCACCTTGAACTTCTGAAGAATTTGATTCGTAAGGCTTTATAATTTAGATCATTTTATTTGTTTGGTCAATTCTGTTGCAGATTTCCTGCCAAAGTGCAGACCAACTTCCATCACACCCATTGTCTGATCCCTGCCAAGCTAGCAGCCATTTTGAAACACCAGCCCAGTTTGTTATCACCTGCAGTTGAGGCCTTCTACCAGCGAGATCCTATAGATCTAAAGGTAAAAAGGACTTACCAACCAAAATTGTCACTGAAAATAGTGACGATGCGACTGAAAGAATAATGCTATTGAATTCTTGGTGTATCACAAAAAATCTCAGTTAAGCAAGATTTTTAAGATAACAGCACCTTCACATAATACAGTATACTAAAATGAGTATTATTACCATTAGTTTCATGTTCGAACAATCAAGCTTTCTTTTAGATTAGTAAATGTGTGGTTGAAATTAAGTTCTAATTTGAATAATAATTCATGATTTATACCCATCAAATTTCTTTTTCGTATCTTTCAGGCTTGCAGAGTAATGAAGCATTTTCCTCCAGAGAATCTAGTGACTGCCCAGGTGAGTTGAGATCGTGGTCAAATATTTCATGGATGATGAAGTAAATTACTCTAAGCAACAATAAGAATACAAATAAAATTATTGCCTTGTGACACTTCTTTTTCTATTTCTTCTTGTTCTTTTTGTTCTTGTTCTTTTTGTTCTTCTTGTTCTTCTTGTTCTTTTTGTTCTTCTTCTCTTTCTTCTCCTTCTCATTTTCTTCTTCTCCTCTTCTTCCTCTTCTTCTTTTTCATCTTCTTCATATTCTTTTTCTACTTCTTCTCCTCCTCATCCTTCTTTTTCTCCTTCTTTTCATCCTTCTCTTCCTTGTTCTTCTCCTTTTTTGCGTTCTTCTCCTCCTCCTCCTCCTCCACTCTTCTTCTTCTCCTCGTTCTCTTCTTTATCACCTTTTCATCCACCTCCTTCCACCTTTTTGATGGAGATCAGCTTATTTGAAGCTGGATTGCACTGTAGGATGTGGGTCAGATGGATGGATTTGCAAGAACGTAAACAAAACAGCCTTGGCTTTTGTGTTCAGAGGATGAAGAAATGGAGATATTTGGGCTGCAGAACTGAATAAAGATAGTGGAAGAACAGGGATGGGTGTTAGATCCTGCCCATGAAATTCAGTATTTGCTCAATTTCTTTGTCTCAATAATGATAATAAAATGCAGTTCTTATATAGCGCTGATTACCTCTGTTAAAAGTTTCTAAGTGCTCTACAATTAATGCTGTATTATTATTATTATTCATTCCATTTTTATCATGGGGTATATTACTGGTGTCTTGCAATATTTTGCATTAAATTTCAAAATGAGATGTCCATTTTTACAGTACTTTTACTGTGAAGAACTGAAGGGATTCATTTTCTCTTTTCGTTATCTTCATCTAGGTGAAGTTCACTCGATGCTTGTATGCCCAATTAGTTCAACAATCTTTTCAGCCTGATCGTAGGAGTGGCTGGAAGCTGCCGACGCCCACAAGTTCAAAGTTCAAGTCCGCTGACCTTGGTATGAAATTGGTAAGTGTATGCATAGAAAATATCATTATTATTATCTATTTGACAATTCAAAACAGTTACAGTGTTAGCAAAAGATGAAAAAGATACAATAATTATGCATAAAATAAATAATTAAAAAATGCAGTTGGTTTGCGAGGACTGTCAGGGTGTGGAAAAGGAGAATTTAATCTCTACAACCCACAGGTTGTCCATCCCAATCCCCCTGTGAATTCCATAGATAAAATTTTAGCTAATTATCTTCCTTTGTTCAAGGTAAATTTGCAAAATTTCAAGAAGTTAGAAATTGTAATGAAGTGCAACCTCTCCCCCCACAAACTTTGAAACATTGTCTGAAATGTTATTTCATATCTACTGTTCCAAATTATTATGTCTCTGCTAGTGTGTGGTGGTGCCAGATGCATTATTCATTGTTATCTTGTTCTTGCAATGACAAAGTACAAAAGAAATGTACTTGATTGTGAAAATTAGGAAATGAAATCATTGTTGATTTGTAATGCAAGTTTCATTCCAATCAATTACTTAGATCTCAAGGGGGCATGGATTCTGCGCTACCTCCTTCCCCAAGCATAAATCAGCTACCTTTGATTGATATGGATGAAGGTTTGTTTGAAATAATGACAAGCTGATCAATACTACTGAATAAATGAATTTAAAACCAATCACAACAATAGAGATCATTAATGATCATTTTGCTTATGATTAAAAAGAGAGTTTACCCCAAAATAATATTTCTCCAACAGCAGCAGAAAAATAGGATGAACAGAATAAATTTTTTTTTTAGAAAAATGGGACAACTAATAGGAAAGTTATGAATGTTTATACATTTAGACAAATTGGCAACTGATGACGTCATAGGTGCACAACTGACCATATTACATTCATATCAATGTCATAGAATGTTACTTTTTCCCAAAAAACGTGATTTTCTCAAAACTTTAACCATAGGATATCTTTATGATAGGTATGTAGATCCATAATTTGCATGTTTACATTCATACAAACTTTGAGACTTTCTGTAAAAATGATGAATTTTGCACCATATAGATAATGAATACTCTGGTTAGTTGTGCACCCATGATGTCATCAAATTGGCAACATCTCTGGAAATTTCCACTGATTTGCCACTGATTTTTCAAATCTTAAAAAATTTTTTTATATCGTTTGCGATTTTCTTCAAACTTTTTTGTTTTACTAACCACTTTTTTCTGCTTCTGTTAAAAAATTATAATTTCGGGGTAGACTCTTCTTTCAAGATTCTTTTTTGACTACTCCACAACTCTCCTGTATCGGATAAGCAGTTTCAGCAGTTCTATTTATTCATTTGAAATCTTCCTTCTAATTTTTTCACCTTTGACCTGAAGGCTCATGGCTTTGAGATTCTCTGCTCCCGTTGTCATGGCAACAGGAAAGATGCAAATCCATCAGAAGCGTCTACTTTAGAATCTGAGGATTTAGCGACCGGAGCAAGATGGCAGAAGTTCCTTCAAAGTGTCACAGAGAAAGGCTTCTTCAGGGTATGTAAAAACTGTAATATAATTTTATCCTTTGGAGGCTTCTACAGAAGCTCAGATTTCAAGGTTACTGCGAATGAAATTGACTTTCCCCCTCAAACTTACAGAATCTTATTTTGCGATTTCAAACACAAATGTTTTATGATCAGAATGAGAAAATTATGGCCTTTGAATTAGGGAATTTTTATGAGGAAGCTGTCTGGTAGAAAGCTCCTGCAGAGTTTTTATTCTTCAAATCTCACTTTTTAATTGCTTTATATTTTGGATCTTCTGTTTTAATGGTGTAAATATGGCTTTAATGATGTACGTTTATATGTCCGTTTAAATGTGTGTATGTATGTGTGTGTGCATTCCTATGTGTTTGTGTGTATGTTTCTGTGTTTATCTGCGTTTCATGCTCCCTTTTTCTTTTTATCTCTCACAATTTTTATATTTTATATGTCTTTTGATAATGTTGTACTATTTGTATTTTAATCTGACTGTAAAATGAAATCACAATTAAGCTTTTAGCTGCAACGATTGAATCAAACCATTTATCTATCTATCTATCTATCAGAATGTAGCCAAATTTCCCTATACCCAGCAGCTCTGGCTAGCGCTCAAAGGGTTAAAGACAGTAACCAACTTTTGCCACTTTATCTATTTCTTTTGTCACTTCTTCATGCCATAAATAACAGGGAGTCTTTATCATTAAATTCTTACCTTTTCTGTGTTTTCGAAATTTAGGGAGAACTTGAAGGCTCCAAGCTATACCAGGAATTGTTGAAATCTGCGAAACAGTTCTATGCGAAGACTGTCATTGGAAATGAACAGTAAGTGACATGACTTTTTTTTAGTACTGCAAATTGATAAAAGTGACGCACCGGAGTTTTAAAAATATAAAGAGAGAGAAAAGTCAGAAATACATCCATTTCTTGATTTACACTATACTTGAGATTGAAATGAAATGTGAAAGAAAAAAGTCAGATCAACAGAAAATGTGTAGATTGCTATCTTAGAGATATGTCCATTATCGTACAAAAGTTCTGTGTTTGTGAATTAATGTTTGCAATACATTTCCATTTTGATGTGTATTATTTGACTTTTTTGCAATGTGGGCTCTTGCACTAACAATGAAATCCACATTCAATGTATTTATTCCACAAGAGTATGCTTATACCAGGCCTTGAAGTTGAAATATTACTTCAAGGATCTAGGTCACTCTGTTCAAGAAGTTTTTTTAACAAAGGGCAAACAACACAAAGACGCAAAGGAATTCAAACGACAGCCAGGAAAGGGGGCATCAACTGCAACGGCCTTTGATTGGAATCAAGTATTTTGAGGCCTGTTATACTAATGAAACATCATACAGTACAAAATATATATTATACTTTCATTTATTTAATCAAGACAAGTCAACTTAGAGAGCCAGGTCATGAGATCCTAAAGCTTCTAGATGCAATCCATTGTGACATCACACAGCTAACTACAGCCAGTAAAGCGGGCATCAACTTCAATAGCTTGCGTTTATTTTGAGGCCTGTTATACTTGTGATAGTTTCTACAGTACAAAAGTTAAATCATACTTAACCTCATATTTCATCTATCCAATCAGGGCAAGTCAGGTCAGAGAACCAGGTCATGAGATCCTGAAGCTTCTAGACACAGTCCATTGTGACATCACACAGCTGAAGAAGGAGGAGAAGAGCCTGCCCCCTCCTGACAGTAAGTCTTTGAGAATTATTTCCTGGCATCTTTCATGATCATGTTGCATGTTTGATTGGAATACTTTGTGAAATGTAAAATTTCTTGATGTAAAAATAATTTCCCCTAACCTTCTCACTTGCATCTGCTTAAGCTTTTTTTTTTTTAGAGAGAGAATACGAATTCTGTCTTTCTTCAGTTGGAATAATGGCATTTTGAATGCTAGACCATTTCATCAGTTATAATAAAAATGAGTTCACATTATCTCTCGCCTCTTAACTCGAGGGTCGGTGGTTCGAATCTCACCCAGGGCGCTAATTTCCTTCAGCAAGAAATTTACCTGCACTTTGTTGCACTCGACCCAGGTGAAAAAATGGGTACCTGGCAGGAATTTATTCCTTGGAATGCTTGAGCGCCTAACTGGCTGGCTCGGCAGTTATAGCCAGGGTAATAATATGGTACCTAGTTTCAAGCGCAGTAGAGTATATGCATATAGTGATTGCGCTATATAAATGGACCTATTATTGTTATTATTATCTTTAATTTTTAATATCTGTTTGGACAGAACTTGACCCAAAAATAACCAATTTATCATTACAATGCCTGACTAGATGGCAATGCTACAAAATGTGTCTGTACATATCCCGACACTCAAACCCTTAAGGAATTCAAATAAGTTATAGTACGCAACATAAGAACTTTTTTGAAGCCATGGGGATTTCAGATTGTTTGAATCACACTAATATCATCAATTTTGGAACACAGTTCTTTTTATGAAATTGGGCCTGTAACATAAAGAGATAAGATTAATTTTGCAATTAATCATATCTCTTCGGCACACTTTTGCCACAGAATTAGGATTAATATTAATTGTAAGTTTAATTGCATCGTCTATGGTACAGGCCCCGGTATTAGCAACTTCCCGGCTACACGTTACTCAATATATTTCACCCTCTTTTCTTCACAATAACGAAGGCTGATAAATATTATTTTATTTATTTTTCATTAGGTGATCGATGGATGGAACTCACAATGGAAGAACTAGACAACATGATTGCAAAGGCTTCTGGGAAGGCAACACCATCACTATCCAACACCACCAGCAGCCAGATGGCAGAGGAGGTGAACTTTGACCCCAGCAAGGTCACAGAATCAATGAAGTCGTTTGTCGATGCTGTGTCTGGCCTGAAAGGGGTGGAGATACCGGATGCAGGAGGTGGGATGGGTGATATATCGTTCGACCCGGACGAGTTTGAGAAAGCCATGAGGAATCTTTTAGGTGAGTTTTTGTTTCATTCAGCAAGGCCAAACCATTTGGTCTCCCATATATTTCTTACTTTGTGTCTTTGGGAATATTCATATATTTATACAGTCCACCCTAGTTTTAAAGAGCACTGATAAAACGAAATCTCGTTGTTCTACTAAATTGAAATTTCTTTTTGTGTGTCACATAGAAGAATATTGCTGTATTTGAGCTTATTTTGTGTCTGTGCAACATCTGTGTTTCATAATTACACTCATAGTTCAAAAGTCATCAATTAGCACATATTCTTATGGAATAGAAAATAAGTAAATGAATTTGATGAATCGTTATTGATAATCTTAACTTATATTAAAATTTACGATAGTGATATATTCTAAAAGTATGTTTATTGTATGTTTCTCCGCTTACTAACCTCGGTTCCTCTTTTATATGTTTGAAATGTAGATTTCCGAGAGCCTGCCGCAGCCGATGATTCAGATTCTGACTCAGATTTGATGAGGGACAAAGACTACCAGTCTGGAGGTATGTTGTCTTTCCGTTTAATGAGCTCTCATTTTCGTGAACTCCACATTTGATCAGTTTGTCTGACAGGTGAATTTGTATTTAAGCTCATTGGAGATCAAATAATGATGTGATCCTGTAGTGTGATATTGATGATTATGATGATGATGATGATGATCATCATCATCATTAGTAGAAAAATGTGTAATAGCTGTGCATGTCGCTCCTTCTTTCATTGTCATTGGTGGTGGTGACGGAGGTAATGATAGTGGTGGTGGTGATAGTGATTATGAAGATGTTGGAGTTGGTGTGTGAATGTCATTCCTTCATTTATTGTCATTGGCAGTGATGATGATTATGATGATAATGATGATGAAGTAAGGAGAAACATAGAAAGTAATGGTAACACAGATTTTCTTTTTCAGTATTCATTTGC
The DNA here is from genome assembly GCA_036244855.1 of Temnopleurus reevesii. Taxonomy (NCBI): domain Eukaryota; kingdom Metazoa; phylum Echinodermata; class Echinoidea; order Temnopleuroida; family Temnopleuridae; genus Temnopleurus; species Temnopleurus reevesii. Next base: position 66,272 of record BQKZ01003309.1, read on the forward strand.
CCAGCGATAACATCTTTTTGTACAAAAGATAATTTTCAGATATTTTTCATTGATTCTCACTGACATCCCTGTGTTAAGGAAAACTGGATGTTGATTCATGTATCAATTGAATTATTTTTGTGTTGGGTGGATAAATAGTTAAATAATTCTTGCCTTATCCCAACATGGATAAACACTGGTTGACAGTGCTTTACCGAGAAGCTGAGAAAAAAATCTCAGGCATTCTCGGGTAGGAATCAAACCCACGATCTCCTGATGACTAGACAGGTGTCTTACCACTAGACCACCGAGAGCCGANATTTTTATGGAATAGAAATTAAGTAAATGAATTTGATGAATCGTTATTGATAATCTTAACTTATATTAAAATTTACGATAGTGATATATTCTAAAAGTATGTTTATTGTATGATTCTCCGCTTACTAATCTCAGTTCCTCTTTTATATGTTTGAAATGTAGATTTCCGAGAGCCCACTGGTGCAGCCGATGATTCAGACTCTGATTCTGATTTGATGAGGGACAAAGACTATCAGTCTGGAGGTATGCTATCTTGTCAATTACATCATATGTAACTTTTACATGATAATGATAATAACAATAATAAATATATAATTTATATCGTGCCATCACTATATGGATGTACTCAACTGTGATGAAAATTCCTTTTTAAAACTAACTTTTTGTTTGGTTCTCCGAAACAATTGTAATTCAATTGTTATGATCAACCAGTATGGATAAAATGTGACATGATATTAGTGAAATCTTTGAACCAGACAATATTTTGATGATGATGATGATGATGATGGCGATGATGTTATTGATAATTGGATATGAGTACGGTGATAATGATGATAGTAATGTTGATGATGATAAAAATGATAATAGTTATAATGAGTGTAGTGATGTTGATGATGAATGTAATGATTATGGTGAGGATGATGATGGTAGTAATGATAATGGTGATGGTGACGATGATGGTATTGGTGGGAAAGATGATGATGATGATGATGATGGTGGTGGTGGTAGTAATGATTATGGTGGTGATGATGATGATGATGATGGGGATAATGATGATAAAATTATTATTGTCATGATGATGAGGATGATGATGGTAATAATAATAATGATGATGATGGTGATGATGATAGTAATGATGATTACAGTGATGATGATCAGGGTTGATTGTGGTGGAAAAAAATATAAAATTGAAATAGTAATGAAAAGGATAAATGGCAGTCTAGATATTGGGTCTTGCAATGAAACAAATATGACCTTTAACACAAATTATATCTCAAATCCAGGAGACACCGATGAAGAAGAAGAGGAGGAGTATGAGATGCAAGCTAGAGGTGAAGATGATGAAAAGATCAGAGAGCTCATGGAGCAGATGGATAGAGAGCTGGCCAGGACAGAAGTAGGAAAGAGCTTTGAGAGAGAAGGGCAGAATGAAGATGATATTGAGGTAAGGGAGTGTCTTTATCTGAATGGTTGTGTTCATTGCAAAAAATAAGTTTGTGTAAGATGGAGAAAAGAAGAAGACGGAAAAGCAGGAAAAGTTGAAAAAGAAAAAGAGGAGGAAGAGGAAGTAGTATGAGGATTGGGAGGGAGCAGGGGATGAGATGATGAAAGGAAAAGTCGGAAAACAAGAAGAGAAGAAAAAATGAAGGATAAATTGAGACAAAGGAAAAATGAAGAAGGAAAAAAGAGAAAAAAAGAAGATGAAGAAATAGAAGAAGACCCAATTCTATTCAGACCGGTATTTGTAAAGGTAAATTTTGAAATTGCCAGTATTGTAAAATTATATTCTGATACCGCACAAGTTTGCAGTTTTATCAAGATATTGTAAAGACATTTTACAGGTTTTTGTTTCTAGAGTGAAGAAAATATGTCCCCAAATGATATCTTATTTTTATAGGGTTTGTATAGAAGTTACTTGTCCTTGGATTCAGAGAACTTGTTATTAAAAAAGTTTTCACAATACCTTCTCCCCTCTTTCACAGGTGCAGCCAAAAATGGCACAGTACAACCAAGAGAATGGCATGGATACCCATGGACCATCCCACTCAAAGACAGGGAGAGGTAACGAAGATCTCAGGGACAGTGATGAAGAAGAAGAAGATGAATACAAACCAGTGGAGGTGGATATAAATCTCCTGAAGAACATTCTAGAATCTTACAGCTCACAGCAGGGTTTAGCCGGACCTGCTTCAAACATTCTCCACTCTATGGGGGTGCATGTACCCATGAATGCTGATGATGGCGACAGATGACAAGAATAAAGTAAATGCTTCCAGGAAAAGAATGGTTTTGGATGTCCTCAAAAGCAGAGGGACAGTAATGATAAAGAAAATGAATTCAGACTGATGGAGGCTGATGTAAACCTCCTGAAGAACATTTCTAGAATCGTACAGCTCACAGCAGGGTCTAGCAGGGCCTGCTTCGAACATCCTCCACTCTATGGGGGTGCATGTACCCATGAATGCTGATGATGGCGACAGATGACAACAATACAGTGGAAACTCAGTATAACGAGGTGCTTGGGACCATCAAGATTACCTTGTTATAGCAGTAATCTCTTTATAGCAGGGTTTAAAAACAATAAGTTATTAAGAGCTGGGACGAGATTTGTTACCTCTTTATATTAGATATTTTGTTATATCAGATCTCTTTATAACGAGTTTCCACTGTATAGTAAAATGCTTTAAGGAAAAGTTTAGTTTTTGTTGTCCCCAGAAGCGGAGGGATGATGAAGATGAAGATGAATACAGACCTGTTGAGGTGGATGTAAAGCTCCCGAGGAACATTCTATAATCATACAGCTCACCGCAAGGTCTAGCTTTGATTCATTGATTGTCAACTGTTCTGGATCATGCATGAGGTCACAATTAAAATGTGAATAATGCTACTGATGAACAAAAGTGAGTAAAACACGAATATAACCGTAATCTAAGCCATTCTTGTGCGATGAAAGTCTTGAATTTGGGTGAAAATACACCTCCTGCACACTGTATAAGCTGAAATTTTGTGATGGTTTTATTTTCGCTAATTTCGCGGTTATAGCCTCTCGAAAATTTCCACTCTACATGATGCACATTCATTCGTGTACAAACACTTTAAAAAACGTGAAAATAACAACATGCCAATGTGTCAAACTGGTCAGAAATCGCGAAAATATCTGTACGCCAAAATATTGGCTTATACAGTATGCTGAAACTATTGGCTTTTCCGTTCATATTTTTATATATTTATTATAAATTTTGTAGGATATTGTTCTTTGTCATTCCAAACTCATTATATAGTGCATTATAGAACGGGCCGAGAAATCCCTGCAATCTGATTGGCCAATAGCTGTGCATTGAGCAGAAAGTGTAAGTGTTCACTGCACTTGATACTATGTGCCTTATTATTACTCTTGTTTTAACTGCTTAGCCAGAAACTAGCATTTAGGCATTTCAAGGAACAAATTTTAATACCCACTTGTAAATCACTTTCAATCGGAATGCGGGATGATTTGATTAAATGAATGAATATATTGCAGGAGGAAATTATGTCCAATAATTATATCGTTTGTTTTGGGGTGGCATATGTTATTTTCAGGAAAACAGTTGCACCAAAAATAAGGAAGAAAAAGTTATTTGAAGGTTGGAGACAAAGAAGTGGTCATCATTTGAAAAATAAAACAATCACCCTGGCTGATAAATCATCAATTTATATGTTTAAATAGATGATCAGACAAAGACCATTTGATTATATTTTTTTGCAATACCTATGTAAATCTGTAGTATGCAGGAATACAGGAATATAATTTTTTGGGGCAGCAGATAAAATCACATTTCATGAATTTTAACATATATATTTTTGACAACAAACACATTTTGTTATCATTGATATAGGAGCAATAAAACACATTCAAAGATATTTAATTTACTAGTTCTTTATATTTATTTCTCTTGCATTTTAATAAATTTGGGAAAATTATGGAAAATTCAATATTTTCAAGTAGTAAGAGCTCAAACACTTTTTTTTTAGAAACTACAGGACGTATTATACTTCTTTCATTTTTCATTAACTGATCCTACTTTTGAAAACTTTGTCCTATCATAATGGATAAGAATTTGCCAGAGATATTTATTCACAAATTTGATTTAGTTTTTTTTTTAAATCGTGATTTAAAGGAAGAAAATGGATCTGGATGGCTTAGCAATATCTAAAATGATTTGATTTTTCTATCATATGACAACATCTTCATTTTTTGCACAAATTATATTTTCTTTTGGGCAGGAATTTGGGCATTTGGTAAGGCAAATTATCATCTTTTTGTTTAATGGTAAATTATTAGACACTAAAATCAAAATATAATTTTTCATTTTTCCGCAAGAATAGTATTTTCTTTGGGGCAGGAATATTTGCGTTTGGTAGGGCAAATTATCATCAATTAAACTTATTAAGGTAACCAAGCGACAAACTTAAAAATA
>BQKZ01003310.1:21114-41185 GCA_036244855.1 Temnopleurus reevesii
TGGCTCATGCACTAGGTAGGACCAGGAAGCGCAGTGTAGCGCCCTCTCACACCCGTGTTCCACTCCCTTTAAGATTTTTTGGATTGATTCTTACTATCATCTCTGCAGCCTATAAGTTCTAGTTTTAAAGCAACGATTTTCGTGAAAACTTGATTTGGCGCCATAGAAATCATATATTATTATTATTATAATTATTGTCTCATGCATTGTACAGGACCAGGGAGCCCAAGCGCCCTCTCGTACCCGTGTGCCACTCCCTTTAATATTTAGGGTTTGGTTCTTACCATCATCTCTGCATCCTATGAACCGGCCTAGTATTAGAGCAACAATATTGGCTCGTGCACTAGGTAAGGCCATAGGAGCGCGGTGTAGTGCCCTCTCACATACGTGCCCCAGTGCCTTTAAAATTTTTGGAAGTGCAGCGCCCTCTCATGCCAGTGTTGCACCCACTTTAAAATTGAAGGATCAATTCTTACCATCATCTCTGCAGCCAATGATCTCCAGTCTTAAAGCAACGATATTGTCTCGTGCACTGGGCATGATCAGGAGCTGGTAGGTCCAGATTGGAATATTGAATAAGACCTGGACCACACAACTAGAATCGTAGTTCCCTGTAAAAGTCTATTTAAATGGGAGAATAAGTAGAGAGAGAGGGGGAGGGGGAGATAGAAAGCAAAATTAAGATTTTCACAACAATGGATAAGGATCTGGGGCAGGACCAGGATCTGGTCTGTCCATATCGGAATATCAAATAAGATCTGGACCACACAACTAGAATAATAGTTCCCTGTAAAAGTCTATTTACGTGAAAAAGAGAAAGTATAGAGAGCGGGGGAGGAGGGAGGGAGAGCGAGAGAGTAAGAGCATTACGAAGAGGAAAAAGTGGAGACGAAAAATGTGAGGATGGAGAGAGAGAGACAGAGAGGAGTGAGGGGAGATAGAGGGAGACAGAGAGAGAGAGAGAGAGGAAGATGGAGATGAAAGAGAAAGAGAGATAGCAGGAGAGAGAGAGAGAGAGAGCAGTGTTAAGATTGTCACCACAATTTAAGATACATGTATGTACACTTATGCATATTTTGTGAAAATTATAACAATATTTGTTGAACATGATACGAGAAATATTAATTTCCAACAAATAGTATTCTAATGATTCGCAAAAAAAAAACTATTTCGTAAAAATAAAACTGGCTATAATTCTTACCAAGATAATTCAGTGACGGAACCAAAATATAAAGTACAACAGAAATGTAGACAGTGATTTGTTTTAAAAATCAAATACACAGCCAAACTTTCTGCATACTCATCTCAATTTGTATGCTTAATCATGAACTTACTATAGAATGGACCAGCGATTATCTATATTACTTTGAAGTGAAAAATTCGCCGACAGATTTGAAATAGTCATACTTTTGCTTATCATGTTACGCTACATTATGTTACGGACATTTCGGCTTCCGCCAAGATCTGGCAAATGTGAAATATCCTTGATCAAGATCGCATGGGATTCGTTTCATGAAGACGTCTGTAGATCTGCGCACAACTATTTGAACGACTGGTACGTGATCCTTAGTACGGTGCGACTCATCACCAGGAGTTCATTGAGTGTGAGAAATGATAACTAGTCGTCCGTACAGTCGTGCGTAGATCTACGCATAGCTTTATGAAACGCAACACTGGATTGTGTTTCATAAGACTTCATCCGTAGATATAACTACGACTGTTCCGACCTTATTCCGCAACTCGGTCTTAAAGTGTAACTTCACTCCTATGCTACTGAAAAAAGGGTTCGTATTGCGGATTGTGTTCATTGTATACATACACACAACACATGCATACATTGATATGCGAGCGTGAGGTTTTCTCAGCGATATCGAGGTCCGTACGGGTACGCGGCTACATATTACACAAGTAAAACGAGACATCATACTCCTCCATTTGTGACATTTAAAATATCGAAGACATCAGTACTACATGCACAATGAAGGACAGACTGTTGTGGTTTGTACTTTTAATGATACCAGTCCACGCGGTTGGCGTGGGGGGAGGGGTGTTCCTTGATTTTTCATCCCGGAATGATGCATAAATAGTAGCGGTAATTGAGTAAGCTGTCAGCCGTTTCAGTCGGCCGAGCAGCAGCACAGCATCGCTACGTACGGTAATACGCTTCATGACCATGACGAGTCGTGCGATGTCTACACGAGATGTAACCTTTTTTTCAGTAGCCTAGGAGTGAAGTTACACTTTAAGACCGAGTTACAGAATAAGGTCGTCACATACGACTCTATGAACGATATTCTGAGATGCGCATCAGTGCGCCAGGGGATATCGCTGAGTCCAGGAGAGGCACACCAGCCGTTCGTAGAGTCGTGCGTATCTCTAAGAACAGCTTTATATGAAACGCAACCTAGGCACCGTAGTGTAGTGGTTCTGACTCTCGCCTTTCAACCAGAGGGTCATAGGTTCGAATCCCACCTATGGCGTCAATTTCCGCCAGCAAGAAATTAATCCACATTGTGCTGTACTCAACCCAGATGAGGTGAAACCTGGCAGAAAAATGTATTCCTTGAAATGCCAAGTGCGTTGGTTGCTGCCGGGCTAAAGCCAGGGTAATAATAAAGGCCCGTGCACACCAAACACGGCACGGCATAACGGCACGGTATTTACGCGCTATCTTGGTTGTTATTGGTCAGTGCGCTCCTCCGGGCAAAGGATGTTAAACAATTGACCAATCACAGGGGGGAGATCGCGTAGATACCGTGCCGTTATACCGTGCCGTGTTTGGTGTGCTGGGGCCTTAATGCAAAGCGCCTTGAGCCCTCAGCAGAGTGGATACGTGCGCTATAAGAAAAATAATCTATTATTCCAAATCTGTCTGGACCTCCCTCTTCAAAGGAATAAAAATCGTCGATAGTCAATTTCTGGTAATCATTTTTCTAAAATCTCACATGTGTTGTACCACTACTCAGAGATTGCTGATAAAAGGCAACCCGGTCGTATCCCTCTACGGCAAAAGCTATGTGAAATGATGAGACGTAAAAACCCGGAAGCTCCTGCCCTCCGCCCTGGAGTAGTAAACCCGTCACGATTGTTCTTCCTGGAAACGTGACCTGTATGGATGAAAAGGGGGAAAATGTGACGTCACACAAGCTGACCCTAAATTGTTTTCATTTTCATATTTTTAAAAACATCTTTAGGTAAAGTTTTGACTTATTTTTATGATGTAGAAAATGAGGCATTATATGGAAAAGTAAAAATAAAATGTTATTTCTAATATGTTGTTCTGGAGGGCGGTGCGAGACCATAATTTAACACTTTTTAATGGAAGGTATGATGTTGCAGTCCTTACATTGTAAGCGAGAAGGGAATCAATTAATGTGGAATTACATCATGAACTTTACCATGTTGATCATTTATTGTTTATTTTCACTTTGTAATGAATTATTTTTTTTGTAGATATGAGAGTGTAGGATCAAATAAAAGATAGATCATTATTGACAATTTAACCATAACTTTTAACGACAAATTAACGATAACTTCTAATACCGGCCGGAATAATACCAAACATTTTTTCATTCTATTTAAAGTTTAAAAAGAATGATCAAATGAAAACAAAATCAATACAGAGTATACGTACTCGGAGGATTGGATTGCGATCGGTAAGAAGTGGTATCCAGGATGAGTTTCCATGGAGACGAGCATGATGAGGGGCGTGGTCATCATCTAGGTAGCTCGAGCCTTGTATGCTAGCATCAGGTATCCAACCAGATTCCATGCCGAGCGGTTGACTGCATGGGGCTAGAGGGGAAGTTGGAGAAAGGCACATTTATTCATTACTTATTAAAAAGTGGGCCAACCCACTCTCGACGTCAATAATGGGTAGGCCTTTTCGGGACCACTTACATTTCCTAGACTTGTTGTACCGTGTAGACTTCTACTTCAAACATTTATATTTGGTAACTATAATAATGTATTTCTTTAGAGATACACTACCAATGATGTTAAATAGCCCGATATGAACCATGTAAGGCCTAAGGATATGTATTCTAAAAGAGAATCGGCTTCCCTTTAACTGAAATATGATGTTTTTCCATTTATTTTAGTTTCATATTCATGAATAATTGTAACTTCAAATAACATGACATGGCTTTGAATTAACCACAAATGACCTTCCATTTACATATCCACAGCTAAAATATTGTCATTTTCCTCAAAAGTCAATATATACGCATTGAAATTGATGAAAGCGCAAAAAAAAGCTTTTCTTCATTGATTACCTGCAAACATTATAGTGGCCCAAACGGGACATATGAAGTCAGGTTCAATATTTTTGCAAATTATTTCTTATTCATAAATTTGTCATAACCTTGTCAAAACTTACCTGTTCACTTCTTAAGTAAATCTGACTACTTTTACTTCTCTCTTAATGCGCCTTGAGCACTCCACAGAGTGGATTAGGCGCTATACAAATGGCATTATTATTATTATTATTATTATTATTATTATCATTATTATTATTATTATTATTATCATCATTATTATTATTATTAAATAATGACAAAATGGATGAAACCAAACCATATATACATCAACATACGGCAGGGAATTGTGAAATGAGTTAGACTTATGAGTACCATAGGGCCACCATTGTAATATGGGTCTACCTAAAATTGTCAATAAAATTTTTCCCCAAGGGTACCAAGGTGGCACCCAACGGGTTTGGAATAAGTATATACCCCCTTATTTTACTATAACTTTCATAAAAAACATTGCGTTATCATAATATTAGGGTGTTGCTCAAAATCAAATGCAAATCAACTGCAACTTTGCAACTTGTAACGCGCATTTTCATTCGCACACGGTATGCGCATTTAACAAGACGCGCATGAAATAAGGAATTTGATTGGCGCGTTCCGATCAACTGCAACTTGCGATCAATTACAACCTTTGAACAACACCCCCAAGGTCACTATTCCCGCCTGGTTATCTTTGACTACAAATTGAAAATGTGATACTTGCATTGACTCATGCAAAGCTGAACATTACATCTTACTACTTGGCGTACATTTTATTTGACGCAGTGTACACATTCTTATGAATTATTGATTTTAAGAAAGGGGGTTATTTTACTTACTTTTGGTAGAATCAACGTTAAATCCATAGCAATCTGAAAGAAAAAATAAGAAGAAGACCAAAAGATTCAAGAAAGAGAGAAGGCTGGCTTAAGAAAATGTGTGCAAATATTTTTGTCAACAGAGTGTCATTTATCGAATTTATTAAATTCAGTATGTATATTCCATTGAATTTCATCAAAAGGCTTAATTTCCAATATAAATGCATGTTTACTAATATATGCAAATTCTATGCCTCCTTTGTACACCAAGGTCGTTCTTGACGATCAAGAAGCTTGACCGAGGCTTGCCCGACATAACAACAAGTAATGTATGCAAACTGGATTCCACGTATTTTAGTTCAATTATTACTAATTGGTCTTAGGAATCCAACGCAAGTACACCAGTTGTTTGGCAAAAAAAAAAAAACGTGTATAAATTTGAATAGATTAGTAAATCGGCCTATTGATCACAACCTATCGGCAGCACCGCTTTGGTATGGCTGGCCACCGCGGTCATAATTCGGAGATTTTGATAAATACTGAGCATAATAGAGCAATGTGAGCAGAAGGGACAAAGGACAGGGACAAAGTAAACAATTAACTTCAGTCAAGAATTCGCAATAGCTTCATGATTACATTGGTGAATTCCAGCTGCAATTTTTGTTCATCCTTTTTTCACCATGTTCACAGAATAAGAAGGATGGAAATTTCTTGTGTGTACATCTATCTCTTGTTAATGGTCGAATGGAGGTTGTTCACTATATCAAAAACCTTTTTTTTTCCTTCTGATCATATTGATGTACTTACATTCATCTGTTCTCAAGAAGACATCACCCTTGGTGTCGTAACGGTACTCCACCTCGCTGCCCATATGGTACTGCCCGTACTCCAGCCACTCACAGTAACGCGTAGCGATAGACACGTGAAACTGCCTACACACAAATGCCACCTCATGTACACACAGAAGCGCGCATGCCTCTTCCATGTCGAACGTGTACTCGTCAAAGTAGAACGATTCCCATTGGATCCCCGGTCCGCTCGGGACCTCGGAGTTGTACAGGTTCGGGAGGCGGGAAAATTCGGAGAGGACAGTCGTCTGGCCTGTGGAGATAGGGTCAATATGGTAAATAGAAAATAAGGTTTCTGCGTCGGTTGCGAATATAATAGTAAAAAGAGGTAGAAAAGTTCTACAATCGTTGGACAAAAGAGTGCTTTCGATTTCAGTCAACTGGGACGAAGGGCACGTCGACCGGACGTAGTACGTCATAGTTTTGCGCGTCTGCTTATTATTACGTCACATGTAGTTGCGCACGTAACAATGAAAAGACGCGCACAACTATGACGTACTACTTACGGTCGACTGTGAACGTGACTGTGACAAATGAAATCTAAACCTCCGCCACAATGATCTAAAATGAAAGCGTGATTGTGTTTCCTTAAGTTGTTCGTATATCTACGCACGACTCTGCGAACGACTGTGACCCTTCCTCAGGTGCGATTATGCGCGAGTGGTTATTATTGAGTGCAGGAGAAGGTCACCAGTCCGTCGTAGAGTCTGGCGTAGATTTAAAGTCAGTCAGTCATGATCGACATCACTTCCGGTAACGAGCGCGCACGGACGGCGTGTTGTATATTGGCAACAACGATATTTGAACATTTCCTTGCTTACGCACCTTGCCAAGCTCAGACACTCGGGGAAACTTCGTACGAATTTCCGATCCATGATGGTCGCATGTAACTTTGATTCCTTCCCTCTTCAGCTTCGATTTTTCCAAAAATGCACGAAACGCATACGTATGCGATTGCCGAGATGCGAACTAGCGAAATATAACTTGCTCGCTCGCTATTCCAGGTTAAAAATGCAGTGATTTTTCTGTTCGCCAATCTTCGTAATCAAAATGGCAGCAGCCAGTTAGCCACGCCCTGAACGTCATGTAGCCCCGCCTTTAAGAACAGCTTGATGAAACACAACCCTTTACGGTGTTCCACCAATTTACCAAAGACTTTAAGAACAACCGCACGCTCCAAAACAAATATGGTAAAGTTCTTGCGCTGAATTCGCGTAACATCATTGATCATTGCATAAAAGAATGATACCAGTAGTTCTTAAAGTTGTTCGTATATTCTTTCTTATCTTGGTGGAACAGGGGCAATTTCTACGAAAATATGTCACGCGCGTTACGCTTACAGATGTACATATCTTAAGATTTTGTAGATGATTATGTAACATTCATTATCTGCTGAAATAAAATTTGAACTATGAAAGCGTTTCTTCGAAAGAATATACACAACTGTTAGCGTAACGCCCGTGATAATTCGATGGAATGTTCAATAAATTAAATCTAGTTACTGAATTCTGATATCGAATTATAACGCAATTGCTCCTTTTTTCTTCGGTATTTTCTTACGTACTAGATTCATTTAAAGCAGAATACAAACATTTTGGCAAATCGAAACAAAATCGTTTTTGGCTGCCCATTGATTACGCCTGTCTACCCGAATATCGTTATCATCGCAGGGCTTGGTACTTAGTTAGAATGCCCCTCAAAATACTCCAAATAATGAGTTTTAACTCTTTTTTTTTTAAATTTATGTATAATGAGTTTTAACATATATCAAGGCTGCCTAACTAATATTAATGTTAATTATAAAATCTAATTAACATTAAAGGGTATATTATTGTGTATCGACTCGACCATTTTTTTCGAAATGTATTTTCGAAATTCATGAACGGAGGTTAGTGGGTGGTAGAAAACGAGTGCGCATGTGACATGCGCATCATTTATTGCGCACATTTGATGCGCGCTCGTTTTCCACCGTCCACAAGCCGGCCTCCGTCCACCTCATTCGAAAACCCACTAATATGAGGACTTACATGCCGGAATGCTGCAATAATTCCAGTCCGTAGTCCCGTTGTTATCTGCATAAAAGCACCACGGTCTTTCTCGACCATTCGGGTTTCGACAACTATTCGATGGAAAATCTGAAAGAAAAAAAAATATAATAGCAAATAGGTAACAAACGTTCCGGAACATGTATGGAGTGCATTTTCATATATGAAATCAATGCTTCCATTTAGTGAAGTGAATGGCTGGACGTATGCTATTGTTTTTATGTTTGGTCTCACTTTTATTTAGCTGTTGGATTATTTACGTTTCAACTTTTACCTCATGCATATTCCGGAAGGTTTTTTTAATTATTGTATCTAATTCCTATCCTTTTTCGTTGTACTGTTTTTTTTTTTTTTTTTATATAGGCATAGAAATGCTTTAACCTATCAGACATGTGTATTGTTTCATTAAAAATTCTGAAGCATTAAGAAGCGTACATGAATACACTTTTAAAGCACGATAATCGTTATACACATATTCTGAATAGATCACTATATATTTTCTTTCTTACGCCCAAATGAATATTAATGATATACAAAACACGCACTTTTTGTTCTATTTTACATCCAAACGGTTCAATTTTGCACCCAAGAAGTGTTCCCAGTGATGCATTTGTTTGCAAACTAAAGGTGCAATATTGCACCTTTATCCCTAAGTGCGTATGACGTCACTTCAAACCTTTTAAAGGCCTACCTGTGTCGGGAAATAAAGATGGATCCCAAGATATAACTTCATTCCATGGAGTACACAAGAATCCATTCTCAGTGTAGCTAGCCAATCCGTTATAGTTTCTGCCATTGGTGCTTGAATCGTAACACCCTGCGTGTGCTGTGGAATAATATATTCAAAAGATAGTAATGATAATCATTATGATAACATTTATGGTGATAATAATGATAATAATAATAATAATAATAATAATCGATTATGACTTCATTCCAATGAGTACACCAGAATCCATTCTCAGTGTAGCTCGCTAATCCGTTATAGTCACTCCCATTGGTGCTTAAACCAGCGTGAGCAAAATATAAACATTTACTGAGTAGAAATGTTCCAAGAAATTAATATATATTTGTTGGTACATTTGGGTCAATACTGCTCGATTGTTTAAAGTCAAAAGTACACCTTACGACCGGCTTATCACCCAGTTGTTGTTTTTTTTTTGATAAATAAAATGTTATCGTTGTATCTATCAGAGGTATTTGAATACTCTGAAAATATTTCATTTTCAGGTTTGGAATACGTAGATTAATATAAAATCGAGAAAATTGCGTTAAACAAGCTTTCTCAACGAAAGGGACACCAAATAGGCTCTGAGTCATAGAAAGTCGGAACAGTATCAAGATTGTCTACGATTTGAAACTGATATGTCCCTCGAATTCGGTATAAAGATGATTAACGCATTGAAGTTATATGTTTATTATTCACATGAGTTTCCAGATTAAGAATGCAGTGGATTTTATTTGTCAAAAAAGTAGAATGCTACTATGATATATGTTCCATATCGGATCGCAAGTCAGTGGTATAGTTATATATAATTTCCATTCGGTTTCTTTTCTCGATAAATTTATTATTCAAATAAAAAGTAACATTTTGATATCATGTATAATTTTAAGATTTATACGTTATGTCAGATAATATCATGATGTAGGCTTATGATAAAATCTTGTGCATGTTTGTTTTGTACAAAAAGTATACGTATTATCCGTGAACATAGTGAATGGAAGATAAAAGAACTATTGAGGCGTCGTGGCTTGCGCCTATAATCAAGCTGTTTGGGACAGTCATAAATGACCTGTGTTGGTCGCGGGTTCGATCCCGACCGGTCGCTTCCTTCTCTATTTCTTCTTCTCCTGGCGTAAATATTCAAATTTAAATGATACACGACGTAAAACCAAATTTTTTTTCTCTCTCTCTCTCTCTCTCTCTCTCTCTCTCTCTCTCTCTCTCTCTCTCTCTCTCTCTCTCAGTAGAATGATACTACGTTATATGTTCCATATCGGATCGCAAGTCAGTGGTATAGTTACATGTATATATAATTCCCTTCTGTTTATTTTCTCGACAAATTTATTATTCAAATAAAAGGTAACATTTTGATATTATGTATCATGTTACATTTATACGTTATGTCACATAATATCATGATGTATGATAAAAACTTGTGCAAGTTTGTTGTGTACAAAAAAGTATACGTATTATCCGTGAACATGGTGAGTGGAAAATAAAAGAATTATTGGAAAAAGTAGTGTGGTCGGCTTAAGACTGAAAGTTTATTGGAAAACCTTTAAAAATTTCCCGCCTCTCCCTCCTCCCAAAAAGAATTCCACTAAGGAACTATCCCGGCGGCACAGAATTCCTACCATTGCATGGCTCCACTTCGCAAGTCTCAAGATCTCCGTAGTCATCGTAACAGGTCGGTAACAATTCGCCGTCATTCCTCAAGGCACACAGCGGAGTCTCTGCGAATAAAAGGCAAATATAAACTGATAAAAGTTTCATTTTAAGTATCCACTATTATAGTTCATGTCAGGGGTAAGTCACACAGAAACCCGATCGTGACTCTTTGTTCGGAGGCAGTTAACTGTGAACTGGGCAAAGAGTCGTGCTCGATCGTATTACTTCCGGGCTTCTATGTGACTGGGGTCCAAGCATACATTTGAAGCATTAAAAGCCCCAGTCACATAGAAGTCGTGATTCAACAAGACTCAGCACGAGTCTTTGCCGAGTACTCACCTGAACAAACAATAACAAAGAATCGTGTTGAGTCGTGTTGAATCGTGCTCCGAGCATGTGACTGGGGCCTTAACCCGGCACCTTTACAGTTTTTCTTTAGCAATGCCAAATCACCACAAAACAGGTTCAAATGTATGTTACCATTTTAATATCATAACCTACCATGGTCGGCTAAACTGCCGAGACATAGTATGGATCCTCCAGTTACAATAATAAGATGAACATTTTCTGTCCCCAAAGAGTAAAACTACATCAGGGCTGATCTGAGGAACACGTGGGTACGGGCCAGCTAAACGATTACGCTCTGCTCACCGGAGCAGAATTAGTAAAGCCCCTGTCACATAGCACCCCGGAATAAACACGATTCGCCCCGACTCGTTGTTAATTCACAGTTAACTGCCTTAGAACAACGAGTCGGGGTGAATCGTGTTGCTTCCGGGGTCCTATGTGACCGGGGCTTAACGACCCCGAGAATTCACGGGCGACAAAAAACATTCTCGCGTTCTGTACGGAGATATGATCACGCCATCTATCGGTCTCGCTCGTATGGGATAGACCACTGGGGTGCACATGAATGATAAAACCGTTCAGAATCTGTTGTTGTTGTTGTTGTGGTTTTTGGATTTAACGGCGCTTCATTCATGTATGAATATTTGCGCCTGAACTTGTGATCTGAACTAGTGATCCTTTTGCAACTTAACCGCCCCCATTTCTCACTGGAAGGATCCAAACCGTTCATGTTATCAAGGCGCTATTGTACCCACTCTCGTGAGGCTGAAATGATGAATTTGATATGATCCAAATCCTTTTGATCTCTTGATGATAATTCTTCAACGAAAACAATGAACATTTTCAGATATAGTATTGTTCATGCCTTAGATACATGCTGTCTCCTATGCTCTAGAGACAGCAATAATAGTAATAATAATAATGATAGATGCAATTTATATAGCGCACGTATCCACTCTGCGGAGTGCTCAAGGCGCTTTGCATTAGTATTACCCTGCTTTAGCCCGGCGTACACCAGCGCACATGGCATTTCAAGGAATAAATATTCCTACTAGGTACCCATTCACCTCACCTGGGTTGAGTGCAGCACAATGGGGATTAATTTCTTGCTGAAGGAAATTAACGCCATGGGTGGGATTCGAACCTACGACCCTCTGGTTGAAAGGCGAGAGTCGGAACCACTACACTACGGCGCCTCTGTAATAATGTTCCATTACCCGTTCCAGTGAGCAATAGGACTTTTGAAAAAAATCTCCAATTGTTAATGGGTTAAGAAAAAAAAACATCAATGGCTTTTCGAAATCAGTCAACGATGGCTTGTGGACGGTGATAAACGAGTGCGCACCAGATGCACGCATTCAATAATGCGCACGTCAGGTGCGCACTCATTTACTACCGTCCAAATCCACAAGCGTCCGTCCATCAATTTATAAAACCCGCTAAATATTTTGGAGTTTCCGATTTCAGTCAACTGTGACGAAGGGCAGGTCGACCGGAAGTATAATAGTACACAGATAGTTGCGCAGGCAACAATGAGAAGACGCGCAAAACTATGACGCACTACTTCTTGTCAACTTGCCCTTCGTCGCAGTTGACTGAAATCGAAAACACCATATCATAATGGAACTTACCTCCTGTATAGTCTGGTGGTTCAGTACAGGGTATCCCACATTCGTTACTGTTGCAGTGATAGTTTGTGTATCCATAGTATTCGTCAGGGTTGAGAACATTGATACAATCCCATTGGGCTAGAACTGCGGAGGGAAAGAAATAAAATAATTAACAATGATGATATAGACACGATGACGATTGAAATTTAATTGAATTGAAGAGGATGATGAGGATACTGGTGGTTAAAAAGAAACATCTATTAACATGGAAAATAACATAATTATGCATTAACTATAAGTGCTTTACAAAGTTTTAAAAACATATAAAATAAATTTAAAAACGGAGAGCAGTGTACTGCTTGCATCGTCAGCTCTCATTGAACTCCACTATTCCGCAACATTTGACATCTCTGCCAAATATCCGGAATATACTTGAGGATAGAAATATAAGTGTGAATAACGAAGAACCTTTACCAAACATCGCTTTTTCATCATAATTATTTTGTCGGCTCAGTAAATTCGAATGATTGGCGTCTTTGCTACTCTGGACGAGGTCCAAATCATATTATCATATTAAAGTGGATTTTCGAAAGTAGTAAACAGAGACTTGTGGACGGATAAAAATGAGTGCGCAACTATTCTGCGCATCATTTGTTGTGCATATCAGGTGCGCAGTCGTTTTCTACGTCCACAAGCGTCCGTCCACCCATTTCGAAAACCCACAATTTAAATTAGTCTGGAAGCTGCTAATACAAAGAAATGTATCACCCATCATGCATTGCTTAATTAGCGGATACAAAAGCATATCTTATCTCTCATTCATATGGATTAACATACAAGGACAAATACTGTATTTTACAAAGACAATTTCTTTCTAATCAAAATGATGATCCAACCAATTCATGTTAGAAATCTAATTAATAATCAAAGGTGATCTAAAATTGTTTCAATGTAAACCTAAATTTTTAAATTGATTTTTTTTTCAATTTGATATGCACAGGCGAATCGTCAGATAAAAGAAAGCTCATTGAGTTTAAAATTAAAGTACAGTATTACAAACCATCTGACAGGCTTAGACGGTGTAGGTAATGAGATAAACAAAAATCCAAACGTTTCAGCATATCTTTTGCATTAAAAAAATCGTTCATTGAATGAAAAAATTAAAGCGTAAATTACAAATTTCTTCTCATTTTTAGAAAATTCTGAAAGGGGCTTCCATCGCTTAATTTCATTATTGCGTCATCAGAAAAGAAAGAGGAAAGGGATAAATAAATTGCGAAAGTTTTGACAAAATCTGATATTTCCGCAGTAAGATACTTTACCCTAATGAAGATCAATGGATGGTAAGATTGAAGGAACTGACGTCACGCCGGACAACTCCCCCATTTGTTTCAAACACCAAATTTCACATTTTTTTCGTATTTTTTTTTATAGTTAATATTTTAGGTTTCCTATCAAGTAGGGCAAGGCCTAACCTAATTTTAAAGTTAATCAAGGAATTCTACGAGATAATTACTAAAACTTGTATCGCTCATTTACAGATTATATGATCCTACTAATTTATTGAATTTATTCTTTCTGTTCTTTACGTCAACTTATTGCAATAAACTCATGGAGTATCGGATGCCCTGGTTCCGCTTAAAAAAAAACGATGTACGTAGATTGGAATTCCTGGTCCTGAATAACCAACGCCAAGCATGTAATACTCGAATTCTGTTTTGATTAATCATATGATGGTTTGTATTAAACAATCTTGTGAGAGCCACTTGATGAAAGCTAGCGATCAATTGACGTTTTCCACGCCGATGTCTTTTCTGGATAAACAACAAATAAACTACTCTTTTGTACAGGAATGAATAGCATGAAAAGGGCGTTCTTAAACAAGTAACTGTTCAATGTCAAATCCCATTGTGCTTGATTTTTACCGATGATATAAGTCCTTCTGTATCCCGCGATATGTTTCTTAATTCCAGCATGAAAGCGAGCGAGTGGGACTATTATAATCATATTTATGTATAGGAGCTCAAGGGTAAATATTGTTTGACCGTAAATGTCTGATCACTTTTTTTTAGCCCTGTCACGGAGGTATCAACCCGATCGCGAGTTGGTATCTCCATGCCCCATTTCACGTGATGAATAAATGATGGTTTTGTATCCTTTTAAGGAATATTTGAAAACCTTTTGTGGATTTATGAAATGTTGTAGTAAACAGATTGGCTGTATTTTAACTCGTTTTAGCAGCATTGATTCATCTTCTATGACGCAAGTCTGACCTAATTTTTATTGGAGCAATATTATAGCCGTTTTCTTTTTCTCATTCTTCTTCTTCTTCTTCCTCTTCTTCTTCTTCTTCATCATCATCATCATCATCATCATCATCATCATCATCATCATCATCATCATCATCATCATGTCATCGTCATCATCATCATCATCATCATTATCATCATCATCATCATCATCATCATCATCATCATCATCATCATCATCATCATCATCATTCACCATCTTCAAAATCATTTTCCTCATCGTCATCTCCTTTATCATCATCATCATACTCCTCCTCCTCCTCCTCCTCATCATCATCATCATCATCATCATCATCATCATTAATATTATTATTATTATTATCGTCATCATCATTCTCATCAACATCAACATCGACATCATCATCATCATCATAGGTATCATCATTACGATAACCATCACCATCATCGTCATCCTCATCCTCATCAGTATGATAATCTTCATTATCATGGTCACCATCAGCGCATACATTATAGGAACAGTTGTAATCAAAATCATCTCCGTCACCATCATTATTACCGTCGTCATCATCATCGCCGTCTTCGTCATCATCAATATAATCATCACGATCACAATCATCATCGTCGTCATCATCAACGTCACCACCATCACCATTTACAACACATCCACCTAAAAATACCAAAATCATCATAATAAACATAATCATCATTATCCTCCTTCTCCTTCACCTCCTCACCATCATCATCATCATCATCATCACCATCATGATGATGATGATCATCATCATTATCATCATCATCATCATCATCATCATCATCACCATCATCATCATCATCATCATTATTATAATCATCATCATCACCATAATCATCATCATCATCATTATTATCATTATCATCATCATTATTATTATCATCATTATTATTATATGATCATTTTTTATGATCATTTTATTGTCTTTCAGATGAACATTCTCGAGAAAATATTCTAGTAGAAAGCGATTGAATAAAATATTCTTCAACTGGCATGATGTAATCAAATACATCGGTGAACTTTGCAAGACATTTCAGACTTTCAGATGTCATTTTGGTAACCATTATTTTGACATTTAATGTGCAATCCTTCAGCGACTATGCATTTATTTTTTTCATTTATTTCCATAACCGTCAGGCTCACTTCTCCGAATACAGATCGTTTTATATCATAGTAGTTTGGGATATTACCAATAAAATAACCACATACGTGCAATTTTGAAAGGCACACATTTACCGTCGCTACCGATTTCAGAGAATCTTGAACGTGTAAAACGAGAAAAATTTCCCAGTGATCACGTTTTGATATTCTCGTCTGCAAGCTTTCCTGAATTACAATATAATTTTCTTTAGATATCAATTTGACATGCACCTTGAGGAAGATTGATATTTCTTTTATCGGGTTCTTTGAATAATACTAAATTGAGATTGGTATATGTCAGACATAACATTCGATGCAGTACTCTTCAGCTCCTCGTATACGCTAAATGTAGATTCGATCATAATATTGCTTTAATTTATAAATGAGATGAATATTGAACCACCTCGACACAAAATCCGACTTTTTTTAAAGTAAAGAGCAATAGAAATAGTGCTCTAGATTTCCCTTTAAATGATCCTACGACTTAACTGCAGTGAAAAAAAGGTCAGTGAGGTAGCACATCGAAATGGTGCCTATTGCAATTTCTATATTCTACAATTTTTAAGACATCCCTTCTCTGTGAGGCGCCAGTCACGTAAAAGTCGTGTTGAATCGTGTTCAGTCGGGGCCTCTATGCGACTGGGGTATTAATGGTCAGGATGCAGAAATTGATGCGAAACGAGCCGATGTATTCACAGATTGCCTTACATGCGTAAATATATATGTGCACAAAATTAGGAAAATATTTCCGCACATATTCTCGCCTATGTTAGTTTGAAAATGCCATTCAACCGTTATTCCTACGGAGTGATAGATGAATGGACCACCTGTAAAACACGGGGCAGGGTGAATGGGGTTTCCGGTGGTATTGTGTGTGGAGCATTAATTCGCATTCATTGAGGCGATGTTCTGTTACAGAAAATTACGCACTTCTTCATTTCTATGTTGCGATCGATTTATTGGTTGATTTCATTCAAGAAACTGTGAACATGCTCTAATTTGATATTGGACAATTGCATTATAGTGATATTTTACTGCAGCTCAGAAAAGTAGCTATTATCTGAAGCGCCATCTCTCCCGTATATGTTTGAGCGATACATACAAATATATGTATAATATAAATAAGGATTATAATGAATGCACGTAAAAAAAAATCATAACAAAATAACATTATAAACTTAGCGATTTACTTATTACAGATAAGGTATTGTTTATATCAACGTACACTAAACAAACACACATACACACAGACACACAAACACACACCCACAAGGTCGCTTTCCATTGTTTGTAACACGCTTATCATACAGGGTATTCTCCAGTCTTTTCCATTAGACTAAATCTGCATTAGTAGTTTTAATCATGCTAATTGCCGTACCGAAGCTAATGGGGTTGTTTTCATTCTGATACAATACAATAACGGTTGCTGCGCAAAATAATGTTTATTTCTCTTTAATGATAGTTGTATTGGAACAATACAAGCGTGACGCAGGGACGTATTATTCTTACCGGGTGTTGTTCTAAAGGTACGATTGTTCACAAGTTTCAGTTGATGGGAACATGGTAATCATTGTTTCATACACGTCTGGTTATATGCGCATACCATGCGTTGCAATTAATTTGCAGTTGATTTTTAACAACCGTCCACTAAGACATCTCCCTATTTTCCCAAATGAGGCCGCTATTTTATCACTTTCTTTGTTTACAACTTTAAAGGTAGACTACTTCTTTTGCAGCTTAAAATTTGATTTTCCAAGATTGTTGTGTTATGTTGATGAGTACTAGATGTTAGAACTTATCACCAATCAATTAAGCACAAAGATTGGTCACGATAGGCGCATTTATAGTTATTCCAATAATAATTCTTCTATTCGGGCCTCGAATTAATGGACCGTGCGTTCAAAATTCAAAACAGCCGTTAGCCCCTCGTTGACCAGTAGCGCAAGAGTCTCTCTCAGTGCGTATTCCGCATGATGTGGCGGTGTATTGAAGTGCGCACTGTATGTGCTCTCACAATGGTTTGTGTGTGTGTGGTACCGTAATACGCTAGGAGTATCGCGATACCGTTGGTGTCAAGATGAATTATGATAGAATAGATTTTCATTTGAATTGAATATTCTGGACTACATTCGACCAAAATACTTCATAGAGGTTATTATTTTGGCATAGCTGAGGTACACAACAAATTGTAAGCATAATCGTAATGTGTGCAATTGTAGTTTTCTACTTTTAAGAAAGAAAATTTATTTTGATAATGTAAACCTTCTTTGTCGAGGGTGTGTGTAGATATACACATTACTCTACGCATGACTGGTGACCATTTCTTTGGTGATATTCACCAATAACAATTCAATTCTATTACTCCCCACTGAAAGGCGAAAGTCGGAACCGCTACACCACAACGCCTCCATTTGCGAAAAGCACAGGAATATATCTCATAGAATTAAAGTTTTAATAATATTCAGTTCTTTTATAGCGCGTAACACATAGCCATAGCATGTCCCTATGCGCTTACACAGACGAAAAAGAAATAACAGAATGGAGAGTGGAGAATAAAGATCTGCTTTAAAAAGCAAGAAAACAACGTACATTTGATATTCTGCACTGGGCTCATGTACATGCAAATTATTTGTTAAAGAAATACTTCTTAAGCATAGCCTTATACTTATCTAAATCAGAAATATTTCTTAGGTAATTTGGGACTGAGTTCCATAGGATCGAGGCTGCATGTTTTATGAGATATAGCTCACGAGATCTGATTGCTTTAAAATACTGCTCATCTGAGAAATCCAAGATTAAGCCCCGGTCACATAGGACCCTGGAAGCAACACGATTCACCCCGACTCGTTGTTCTTATAGGCAGTTAACTGTGAATTAACAAAGAGTCGGGGTGAATCGTGTTCCTTCCGAGCTCCTATGTGACCGGGGCATAAGGCAAAATCTTAGAAAAGTAGCTTTCTAACAAACCAATGGCCAATTACGTTATTTCGGGGATTTATATACATTGCGTAATCATAATGATGTAAGAGGGTTTACATTTCAGTGACCATTTTAATGATCTCGGCAGCTTGGCCGACCTGGTAGGTAGGTAGGTAGGGATATTGAT
This sequence comes from Temnopleurus reevesii, assembly GCA_036244855.1. Lineage (NCBI taxonomy): Eukaryota > Metazoa > Echinodermata > Echinoidea > Temnopleuroida > Temnopleuridae > Temnopleurus > Temnopleurus reevesii. The sequence continues at coordinate 40,015 of BQKZ01003310.1, forward strand.
GGTATTTCACTTAATTTTTACGATAACAGAAATAGATATCAAATTTGGTATCCAGAAAAGATGGCGATTTGTCCAGTCAAAGAGCTAGAAGGTATTATAATGAGCAAAACCCGAAGCTTTTATTTTCTAGGCCTCGCTGTCAAACCCTGCTTCATCCAAATTCTAGTGAATAAAGATACTTTTTGGTCCTCTAATCTATCCACTTTATTTTCGAGTTTGTCCGACATGACGTCACAGATTCTGTCAAAGTTTCCCACTTGACGAATCCTCATCTGCGGCAATGGATCAAGATATTTTTTAGACTTTTATTTTATATTTTTTTCATTTTTTTTCATCCAATTTTTCTCCATCCAGTGACAACACAACACTTCCATAATGGGTTGGGCACCTTTAAATTACATTAGCGAAGATTGGCAGTTCTATGAATATGCACTATAATAATGATTATGATGGCAGCAATCAATCACTATTTTAGAATTAGCAAGTTAGGATTAAAGACAGAATCCGGGTGCAACGGTTTTAAACATTTCAATCTCACTATAGAGCTAAAATCATTGGCCGGTCACGACGACTGTATGTGACGGATACCGTTGTAAACCGTAAAACAGCCGTAATTAGCGAGGTTACGCATCTTCATCACGGACGGCAAAATCGCTAATCAATAGCATTTGAGCATTGTCTTGGACGGTCTCGCTGGTTGACAGTGACAACAGCCGTGAAGAGCAGATATCTACAACGGTCTTTGCTCAATCCCACGTCCGTCTTAGAAGCAGGAACGTAGCCAATCAGATACGGCCAAGCGTATCACGTGCCTATTACTAGTATGCAAATCACATAACCTTTACCGCGGTCTTTGGATTTCGGCGTGAAAGCTCGATTCCCGACGTCACACTCAATTTGCATACTTCCGTGAGGCGAGTCGGGCGTAACAGAAGTTAAGAGCAACGGAGGGAATAAGGACGGGTTAGCAAGAACGCAGGAATATGACGAATTCTCCCGTCGTTGAGCCGCTCCGTTGTTGAGCGTAAACTCGGGACTAACTCGTAATCGACCGTACAAAAACCATTTACCGTAATGACGCGTATTTAAAGAACCGTGATAGTGGGTTTTCAAATTAATGGACATAGACTTAATGGACAGAGGCGAATGTACAACCAATTAAAAAAAACCC
>BQKZ01003311.1:15443-27930 GCA_036244855.1 Temnopleurus reevesii
CCCATGACATGGGATAATTGAAACTTTGAAAATTCGTAACTTTTGAACGGACTGTCCAATTAAGCTCAAATTTTCACAGTTTGATCATCATATTTTTCTTCATCGACTGATAGCAAATTAATTCTAGGGTTTCTTTCCACTTCTTTAAACCGTTTGATAATAATATAAGACTGCAATACTTGGAATCCAGTTTGCATACATTACTTGTTGCTATGTCGGGCAAGCCGCGAGCAAGCTTTAGGGTTGTCACGAACAGCCTTTCTGTTAAAGGTATGCACAAGATTTGCATCTGTTAACCCGCTTATATAAACGAAAATATATATACACGAAAAGATATATACAAACATATTTGTAAATGATAACATTAAATGAATCGGCTGGATATCCCATTCAGCAGTGCCAGGCACGACACTGCTGATCTTTCATAGGATACAGATGAAACAGGAAAGAAGAGTAGAGAAGAAGAAGAAAAAAGAAGAAAGATCTAAAGTTGAGGGTATACATTGTATGTATCTTGTTAGAACAGGACCTGTAACATAAAAGATGCAATTAAATTTACGATAGATATTTATCGTAAGTCTATGGCAAAACATGTACCATAGAGATACGATTAATTGCAAAATCTATCTTATCTCTTTATGTTACAGGCCCCAATACATACAAATGCGATTAGGGGATAGTTTCACCAAGTTACGAAGGGCTTTAGAGCGATTGGTTTCAGATCTTGTGCTGAATGAATGAGAAATGAGAACCAATACTCCAGTCTAAAACGTTCTGAGACATGATACCCCCAAACATGCCTTAATTTTTTTGCACTATTTTGTTTTGTAAGGTCTCCCCAAACTCAATCTATGCCTCGAGTGATTTTGTAAGGGAATTTTTTTTTCCATTCAAGTGAACATGACACGTGCTAAATACTAAAATAAGATAATCATTGGGGAAATAGAAAAATGACAAATTTGATATCTGGCATTTCCGCCTCATTTCATTGTATAAAGGTGTATATAAAAAATAATATAGTTTAAAATATTACTGCCACTGTTTGCCATTAACTTTGCTTAATAAATCACTTGTTCGATTGTTATTTTGTTAAAATTCTTATGCTGTTGTTTGCTTTAAGACGTGTATATCTTGTGAGTATATTCTTTTTTGTGTTATGTATACTTATGGCTTTGATTTGCCATAAATCATTTATACTTGTTTGTTATATTCTTCCATGCCCCCAGGAGGGGCCGTACAAGAATAAAAATTCATTGTCATTGTCATTGTCATTCATTTATATTTATTATAGTTTTGAAAATTAAAGAAATGCAAATTTTCAATTGAAGTCAAGGTGATTCTTGAAAGGAAAATGCTTTTAGCCTACCCGTAGACATATTACATCGTTCACTTAAGAACAATCATATTCCAGACCATTTTAGTTTCATATTTTGGGTTTTTTCCTTAGTCGTAGTTAGTTGGAAGTGAATAAAAATAACAATAGCATTCAACAATTTCTAAAAATGAAAAGGAAATCCACTTTGGCAATCCAATTATAATGTCCTATATACCCAAACTCTACATCAAATCTAAGTATGATTTTGCTGCATACCGTATTTAACTATAGTTATTTATTTCTACACGTATATATCCATTTCTTTTGCCCCAATGCACAATATTTTATACATGCATATTATCCAATAGATATCATATGAACTGAAAATAATTGAGCTATTGTCGTCGTATTGCCTTTTGTAGAAACTATGTTTTCTTAGCCTTGGCAACCTGTTACTTTTATCACACTGGTTGCCATGGATACGACCATTTTTCTGCCCTCGTTTTGTTATATTTTAATTTAAAAAAAAATCGAAGATATTATGCCTGTCGAAATGCATTTTCTATTAGGATCTAGAGGAAATTTTATATCAAGATGTTAATACACTTCATAATATTCATATTTGATTTCTGTTTATTTTCATTTCGGTAAATTCATCAAGTTAATAATAAATAAACGAGGGGAGTTTTAAAACGCGTACGAAATGATTATGTATTCTGTTGTCAAATCTTTATTTTATTTAACATATATGATATAGTTTCATTATTGTAATCAAACCATTAATATATCTTTTTATTTTGTATAATTTGTGGAAAATTTATGGAAAATGAACTTGAACTTAATGAACTTAAACTAGATTTGCTTAACATAACACAATTTATATGAAAACAAAATGTAATAAGAAAGAGAATGTTGACTGCATGTGTCGATGACGTTCAAATGAATAAATTCCAATTTCCAATAGAATCTTATTATAGAAAGTCAAAGTGACGTTACCGACGAAAGTTTGAATTCCAGACAGGCTGAAATGGGATTTAAAAAAGCATCTGAAGAACATATTTTAAAGTCCTTTTCTCTTAATTCTGACATAAATTACATCATTTTTTTTCCAAATATTATTACCTGAACTTTCTCTTTCCTTTGAATTTTTAAGGTGGATGGTTACACGCACCGCCCCCATCAAAATCNTTCCTACTATACACACATTTGAAAAAGCATTTGCAAGGTTTACTTTCTTGTTTGCATTTGTCACCCCTAAAGGTGTTTCAAAAGGTTCTAATTTACACTGGACACATTCATGGCATTAGAAGAGTCTTGGAGTCTTTCATAACAATTAATATAAAACCCTTCTTGACGGCTTGAAATAAGTTTTTGAAGAGTGTTTACTCGTTGGTGCAATTGTGATTCTCGATGGCTGAGTTGAGGTAAAACTATTGGCATCCTTGAAACATAGTAGCTACATTTATATGATTGACTATATAATATACGTATTATATGGTCGTATTATATTATACGACGCACCCATGTTTAATATCCGTATATATATATATATATATATATTTTTAAGCAGCATACGTTTTAACAGAGATAGCCGAAGTATATTCGTATAATGTATCAACAAGATTTGACTACAGGACAATTTCACGCGGGAAAAATTCGGAAATCTATTTTTTAAAGTGCTTCTAATTTTGCTCAGAGACAGTATATTCCGGATAATATGTGAAGTATATAAAAAGTTTGGAAATCTCTCTCAAGAATGCCAAATATGTTTTTTTTTTAATTTTCATGGACTGGATACTCCGGTGTAAACTCAGGGCTTTCGCCTCCTCAAATTGTTTTACGTTATTGTCTTGTTTTAACTTATGTAATTTATGGCCTTGAAAAGGAAATATGAATGTATTTCCGCTACCGGCATTCTTCATACCTTTAAGCCTTCCATATGTAAATGTTTCTTCCAGGGCCCCGTAACATAAAGGTTTGCGATGATTTTGCGATCAATTGCAAACTGAAATACATGATTTGCCATCGACTTGCGATTGATGTGGAGGAGCTGTAGTGTAGTGGTTCTGACTCTCGCCTTTCAACTAGAGGAGCGTAGGTTCGAATCCCACCTATGGCGTCAAGCTCCTTCAGCAAGAAATTATCCACATTGTGCTGCACTCGACCCAGGTGAGGTAAATGGGGACGGCAGGAAGAAATTCATTGTAATGTGGAGCGCCGTATGCCAGCTAGAACCGGGTAATAGTGAGTGTAAAGCTTTCAGCGCCATGAGCACCGATAATGTGGACCTGTGCGCTATACAAGTATATAGCCACCATTATTATTATTATTGATCTCAATCGCTATCAGATTAGCAATTAATCGCAAACCGTTATGTTACGGGGCCCAGATAGCTTGATCACTCTCTGAGAGTCTGTCTGTGTGAGACAGAGCTATGACAGACAAAACTGTTACTCATAATGACACGTAATTCCGTTACCGCCGATGTGGAGTTTCTCAACAATGTCTTGCTAGATAGTGCGTGAATATCATCATGATTAAATATCGTGAACAAGTAACAAGAAAACAAAACTTACGCACATATCTATTACACGCAATCCAGGACAATAAACGTATTACCACCCTTCCCGCCACCCCCCCCCCCCCAAAAAAAAAACCCAGTCGGTAATTCACTGGTTAAACGCCGACTAAATACTAGTTACAAATGTGAATGCATGGGCTGTGAGCTTCAAAGTGAGAAGTTACTTTTATTTGTGTTTATTATTCATTCATATCCAGATGACCAACCCGTCCAAAGGTGCAATTTTGCACCTTATCATCATCTTGGTGAGCGCAGCAGCGCTTGTGCTCTATATCGTGGATCGTTATTCAGACGGATCATCGCAGCAGGTCGTGAAGGATCTTCCAGCAATCCGGGTATGTCATTCCATCTAATGCCCCATGCAGACACAAACAAGCCACGAATGAACACGATTGAACCCGATTAGTCCAGTTGTGTCCTTTGTGATTTTACTTAAGAAACTCTCTTTCTTCAGCAGGTAGTTTAAGCCCCGGTCACATAGGGCCCCGGAAGCAACACGATTCAACACGACTCCTTGTTCGGAAGCAGTTAACTGTAAATTAACAAAGAGTCGTGTTGAATCGTGTTGCTTCTGAGCCTCTATGTGTCCGGGGCCTAAAAATGAAGCAAAAATCAACTGGATAAATAGAGTCGTGTTGGATCGCGTTCAATCGTGGTTTCTTGATGACTGTGGCTTGATGACTCTTACACTGTGAGTAAAAGGAACCACGGATTTGGACAAATTAGATTACTTCATACAAGCCTTCACAATAGATTCATTTTCACAAAGGAAAAAAAAAGGTTCCCTTTTAACCCACTGGACAGGTGCGACGCCCGTTTGACATTTCTTCACAGAAAAAGATGGAAGGGAATTTCTTTTGTGTGCATACATGCATATGTTGTGAAGAATTCAACGGAATTCCTTTGATTTGTCCAAATCCTCTGTCAACTGAGAATCAAGTATAAGTCTACAACATACTCTAACAAATTCCAAACTCAAAAGAAGCTTATTCTGTCAGAAAAGTATCTAAATCATGGCAGAACATCTTCAGGAACCCGTAACATAAAATAAGAGATGCAATCCATTTAGCGATCAATCGCTTTACTACATGATTTCTCATATACAGTTTTTATCCTGCGTCGGCCAAGGGCTTTTGAAAAAAAAACCGCTCCCCGTCATGCCCGTGGACGCACAAATATACGTGGACAAGCTTTCGTTCGGCGTACGCTCCTTGAGCAACAAGGTGAGCGTCAGTCCTCCGTATGACCAGCGTATTTGTGCGTCTACAGGGAGCGTTTTTAATTAATAAAAAAGGGCTGAGCCGACGCGCGACGTAGGCTAACTGTGTGAGTCGGACTTTACACTGACTAACCAAATGGAATGATACCCAGCTCAGCTATTAGATCGCAACCGTCCAGATTTAAAGTCAGGGCGTCATGATCGACATGACTTCCGGGTGCGAGCGCGCACGGACGGCGTCTTGCGTATTGCCAAGCTCAGAAACTCGGAACACTTCGTACGACTTTCCGATCCATGCTGTCGTCGCGTGTAACTTTGATTCGTCGCCTTTGCGGCTTTGATTTTTTCTGAAAACGTGCGAAACGCATACGTTTGCGATTGCCGAGCTGTGAGCTAGCGAAATATAACTTGCTCAGGTTTAAATTGCTGTGATTTTGCTGTGTTCGCCAATCTTCCCAATCAAAATTTCTGCGGACAGTTTGCCACTAGATTGCGCCCTCTGAACGTCATGTCGCCCCGCCTTTAACTCAAGTTAATGACCACACAATTTCCATGTCTCCACATGGACTAACAAATCTTCCGAAAAGTAACGAAGAAAAAGAAATAGAAGAAGAAGGACACCAGGGGCCCATTGCACGAAACTGTCCTCTTCTCGCTAAGACGTCTTAACTTCTTGTGCTATCCACTTAACATAGACGTATCCGCGTATGTGGCTGTGTAAGAGGATGGCACAAGAAGTTAAGACGTCTTAGCAAGAAAAGAATAGCTAAAATCACTTCGTACAATCGACCCCGGGTTCTTATAGGCGTGATTTTGATGTACCCATTTTATCAGCTAACATTGCATCTTTCAATTTGTTTGTGCATGTCTAGATAAATAAATTTACGAGGGAACGCCCGAAAATCGCCAGCGGATCTGACGAATCAGAAAACCCTCAGAACATATTTTCCCGCCATTTCATACCTCAAACCAAATTCAACAATTCCGCATATACGAGTAATATTTTCTCAAGGGCAGAAATCATAAACCGGAAGGAGACTTACAAGGTCAACGATGACATACAGATCCGTATTACTGCGTATGATATCCACAACAACCCGAAGACATACGGAGGAGATTAATTCCGGGTTAAGCTGTACACGGCGGGACTGCATGCTTCGTCGAGCATTGACGTCACGAATGACCTTGGAAATGGGACATACCTTGCTGACATCACACTGCGATGGCCTGGGAAGGTTGGAGTCATTGTGACGTTGGTCCATCCGAGTGAAGCAATCAGGGTTCTACACAGGATCCGTGACATTGAGCCGGGGAGAATGATATTCACCGGTCGCTACGTCGGGCAATCAGAGTCAGACGGTGACGTCATAGAGGACACCATGTGCCTTCCGAAGGTTATCAAAAATGTAAGTGATTAAAAAAAAATCTTCATTTAACTTTTTCTCATTACAGATGGTGTGAAATCTAAATCGGTATTTAGAGCCCTGAAATCTATAGATCGAATTTAAAAAGATTTTTTAACGTCCACAATCCTGAAAACAGCTTGGTTCTACGCCGATAGGGCAGGTTCATGGAGAGACAAGACCACAAACACTGTAAAAAAATACTTTTTTTAACATCGTCATTGATAAATTCTACTCCCCAGAGGACAACTACCAAGGGATGCTAACCGTTCCGGAACAGTTGGCATACCAGTCCGCCCAGAAAGAAATCTTCCGCATAGGACAATTCTTCCTGATGATGATTCCCCGAAGTCAATTATCCAGCGGCCATTTGCACGACATTGTCTTAGCTAGACTTTCCCTGAGAATAGACTTATATTTTCTTATGCCACTCTCGTAACATACGACACAAACGCTGATTCGTCTATGTCATGAGGGTGGCACAACAATTAATACGTCTTAGCAAGAAGAAGATAGCTAAGACCAATTTGTGAAATTAATTGGCCCTATAGGAGGACAAACTAATATCCACCTAAAATCAAGATGAGTTGATTTGTGATCCATTGTGATAGTCCTCAAGGCGAGATGTCCTCATGAGCAGCTGCCCTTTAGGGGAACCATTATTTCCTATTTACACGAAATGACCGTAACCTCCGGAGAAATAGCCTTCTGGAGCATTCCCACCAGGAGGAGTTGGCTGGCGTGCATTGTCACGGGGGAGTTGTCCACAGGGGTGTTCCACTGACTCGGTATCAGTGTGTTTTTTAATCGTGTGGACATGAGACTGTGGTCGGAAGAAGAAGAGGGCGCACTTTATATGCGCAATAAGCAACGTCATTTATTGCGCATATCAGTTGTGCTTTTGTTTTCGACCGGCTTCCGTCCACCGAATTCGAAAACACCTTTTATTTTTGTTTTTATTTCCCATGTCCCTTCTCCTTTTCAGGCCTTCTAATAACATAATATGCCCATGAATTATGCTGTTATCTGTTTCGTTTATCTGTATAACCGAAGTGAGAACACTGTAACGCATGTGCAATAGTCAACATCGACATATTGCTTTGAGGTAAAATTTGTTGATTATACAATTTTAATTTCAGAGATAATTTTGATCATTCATTTCCGCCGACGTTGATCTATTTCATACTTACAGGAAACCCTTTGCAATTTCACGGATGAACGAACAGGTTATCCTTGGTTCTGCGTAGCGCCCTCTAACGACGGCTTGTCATGTAGTGACTGGAAATATTACAAGGCAGTAATATACACGATGGAGCCCGTCACAAATGAAGAAGCCCAAGTATTCAAAATGTAAGTGTAACACAAAAGACTTCTTTTTCCAATTCAATTAAAAATAACATTTATTTTTTTACAGTCTATAGTAATCTATAATTGTAATCAATGTAATTACTACACAAGTTGAAAATTGATTAAGCAATTGATAGGTGATGATGAAACTAATTTATATTAAGCCTATATATGTGTGCAATTGTATGTATCCTATTCATTTGTTTTTATGTTATCTATCAAGTTTTTCTGTATTATGTTATGTATTTTATGTTTTGGCAGGGCTCTCTTGAAAAGCAGGCCATGCGGCTTGAACGAGACCATCCTGTCTTTTAAAGAAAACTTGAATAAATAATAAATAAATATATAGTTTTCGAGCTTTCGTCTGCTCCTGAGGAGTTTAGCATGTTTTTTTTTTAATTGGTGGACGAAGACTTGTAGACGGTAGAAAACGAGTGCGCATCTGATTTGCGCTTTAAATGAAAAGTTCGCGACTGATGTGAGCATCATTTGTTGCACATAATTATTTTGCATCCAAAGAGATTATTTTGCATCGAAAGAGATTTCTTTTCCATCTATAATAAATCTCCAATTTAATGTTGGTGCTTAACGAGATTAAAGGGAATTATAACACGTTTTTAGTTTGTGTCCATCCATTGAAATCTTGTTAACCAATGATTTCCATTTACGTCCGGATATAAGTTGAATATTTTGTTCTGTTTTATCGAGGTGTGCATTGAGAAAACGAGCATATAAGAATGTGATGGCATATAAGAAATACAAAATATTTTGGGCGCATACGTTGTTCTAATGAAGTTCATTGGTGGAATCACAAAATACTTTGGCAAAATGATCAATTTATACCATAAAACCATAAATACCATTAATTAAAACCATAAATACCAAATGTATACCATTAAACCATAAAACCTATAAACATTTTTAAGTATGACTAAAATGTTACCAAATGTTGTTTAATCTATCTCTGCTCGCATTTTATTGACTGATGGCACACTCATTTGGTTTGAACTTTTGACTCATATGATATTGTTTCGTTTTGATTTTATCGCCATGCAGTCATAAAGTACCAATTAAAAACCCGCCTGCACCTCTCCATGTAGTCGGTAAATACAAAAGTGAGTAAAGTTCTTTTTTTTTAAATATTAAAACACATTATTGCAAATTTGCAACTTAAACAAATATTTTATAACGCTTTATAATTTCGGCAAATCAGAGTCCATTTGGAAAGGGAAAAATATTCTTTAGCGGTACCAATTTGAGGAAGGCCATAGTAAATGTAATTGTAATGAAAGGGGCAATATTGCAACTTTGAGTCGAATGAATACATAATTTCACCGCTTGTAGCAGTTACTTATAAATGATTATTGTTGCCGATTCGAGGAGGGACTAATAGTGATTGTTATTGCAACAAATAATTCCTGTCATGATTAGGTTAAAGGAGTACTATCGCAGCTTTAATTGTGTCGAATGAACACGCGATTTCATTGCTCACAGCGGTTACTTACAATTAGAATCCCAACCACGACCCGCACAGTTCAAAGCCTTGCATGAGCATCTTTTGTTTGGAGCAGCCACTACACGATACAACAAAGAGAGTGATGTCAGTCCTATCGTGTTTTTAGATCATTGCAAATTTTCATGCATTCAAATAAAAAGACCTTTAGGCCTAACCTATTGGGAAATTATAATTTCGCTGTAAAGAAATACAAAGATGCTCATTTAGATACTGAACGCTAAATTTGTATTATTTTTTCTGTGAACCTGTACAGGTTGGGTGAAGAAATTGCTCCTTTCACAAGAAGCTCTACCGCCCTGCATCCCCGAACAAATGNTCAACACATTATTGCCAATTTACATCTTAAAAAAATACTTTATACCGAGCATCTCGGCAAATCATAGTCCATTTGGGAAGGGAAACAGAATCTTTAGTGGTACCAATTTGAAGAAGGCCTTAGTGCATGCAATTTCAGATAATTTTAGCTAATTCGAGGAGGAACTAATAGTGAATGTAATTCCAATGAAATAATTCCCGTCATGATTGGGTTAAATGGGCACTATTCCAGCTTTGAGTCGAATGAATACAGAATTACGCTGCTCATAGCGGTTTCTTACAATTAGTGTTGCTGATTCGAGGAGGGACTTATATCTATTGTAATTGCAATTAATAATTCTTGTCATGACTGGGTTAAAGTGGCACTGTCGTAGCTTTGCGGAGTAGAATGAATACAAAATTGCATTGCTCACAGCGGTTACTACAATTAGAATCCCAGCTCCGGTCCGCACTAGTTGTTCAAATCCTTGCATGAGCAGCATTTCGTCCGTGTTTTCACGAAGTGGCGTGAGCCAGAGAGTATTATTACATAAAATGAGTTACAAATCTATTGAAACGTGTCCTCCTGTAAAATTAACACTGTTGTTCGATAGGATGGATATTGAATTGGCGCTATGTCGGGATTATTTTATCTTCATGCAAACACCCTTTAGCTCCCGTCACTTCGTGAGAACAAGGAAGATTTGTTTAGAACCAAGAGTGAGGTCATCATCTTTATTGTATATATATATTTTTAGATCATTGCACATCTTCATGAATTCGAATAAAAAGACCGTTAACCTATTGGGAAATTATAATTTCACTGTAAAGAAATGCAAAGATGCTCATTTAGATACTGAACGCTAAATTTGTATTATTTTTTCTGTGAACCTGTACAGGTTGGGTGAAGAAATTGCTCCTTTCACAAAAAGCTCTACCACCATGCATCCCCGAACAAATGACGAACAATATACCCCCTTCTGGATTCTTCCACAAAAACGTCTGGTATTCCAACCAATGCAAACTCCATCGATTCACCAAACCGGAAGTCCTAAGGTGCCTTCAGAACCGACATGTGCACATCTTTGGTGACTCGACAACAAGACAGATCCACGCGCGATTATCGGAAGGGTACACACCTGAAATCAGAGAAAAACATAAACCTAAGGACGAGAGCCAAGCCAGACGCGGGCCCAGGCGAGCGAGGAGTGATAAATTTAATATTACTATAACTTTTAATTTTCATGGTCTTCCCGCTCGACCGTCGCTCTTCATTCGCCGTGAGGTGATGGATTATGTCGTTAACATGCTGGATGATCTGACTGTCGATTCAAGATCGGTTATTCTGATCGGCATTGGGACGCACTACACGACATATTCTCTTGACATGTATGAGAAAAGAATGATGGATCTCATGTCTGCTTTAAAAAGGCTCTACGCAAGAAGTCCGCAAACGTTAGTGATCTTTAAAAGCTCCAACACAAGAGAGTACAAGAAATTCATTTATCAATTCATGAACAGCGAGTGGTACATAAGAACGTTGGAACTCACACAGAGGGCGCTGTTGAAAGATTTTCCGCAAATAGGGTATATCAATGCTTGGGATATTACGCTTGCGCAGAACTTCAAGGACCAAATTCATCCATGTCCAACGATACTGAACGGAATGATTGATAATTTCCTGTCGTATATTTGTCCCGAAGATCCAAGGAGATGATGATGATGATGATGATGATGATGATGATGNGCTTGTCTGAACCTCTTGGGCATAGTGGATCTGGCCTTATTCTAAAGGCATGTGGGCATCATGATGAATCTGAAATGACAAAATGCAACATTTCTGTTAATATCACTGAAACATCAACAAATATCACTACTCTTGCAGTGCAGATGAAAATATTTTGCTAACATGTTATTACTATAAAGCCAATAAAAGTGGGAACGTTGGACCATATTCATTATTCTGGGCTATTATGGTGATAACGAGTAACCAATGATTTTGTAGTATTACTAATGACACCACCATTTAAATCGAGCAATTGTATCCTAATATAATGAAAATTAAGATAAAAATTAAGAATCAGCCATGTATTGTAAATTAACCATTTTAAAAGCTAACATGATGGTCCACTGCTAACACAAAAAAGTCTAGACACTGGGCCGAGACAGAATACTTCAGGAACAGATGTTAATCTTCCTCCCACGCATCTTAAAATCTAAGTTATGAAAATGTACTGTTTTTATACATTTTAGAATCAGAAAAAAATTGTCCATTCTTTTAGATAAGTAATGTATAATGATATTGTTAGCTCTTTTGAAAGTCTATTTACAAATCGATTCAGTTCATACCCAAACCAGGTGCAAATCAGCTCTGTCATCGCTACGGTGACCGCCGGGCGAGTGACTGATTAAGGACCGCTCGTACTCGGTGTTGCAATGTTGTTGTATTTGAGATCAAAAGGAAAGTCACATTGCCAACTGTACTTACTTGCAACATTTCTGTCAATGTCCTTGCGAATCGATAATTCACATTCACCGTCTTCATTGTGTTAAGATCAATCGATCACTACTGTGAATTCCAAGACGAATGGCTGAAATGGCCGTGACATCCTCGAAGTCGCCGATCAAGAAACAAACCGAGCACATGTGATGAACACTTTACATACAGAAACAATACACAAATACACATACATGCAGAATACAAGGCTGTCAATAAGCTGAAGTTATCCAGGGGCGGATCTAGCTTTTTTCCAAGGGGGGTTTGAGCCAACGACGATGCGGAGCATCGTCCACGAACCGCGAAGCGGCGATG
>BQKZ01003311.1:32312-45229 GCA_036244855.1 Temnopleurus reevesii
CAATTTCCAGTTGTTAATGGATTATAATAATATCTTGAAATATAATTAACAAGATAATTATTCCTTCATCAATACATATATAGTTCGACGTAACTCGTGTGACATTTACACTACATTAATGTAGCGAATTCCCTTCTGTTTAACCAACAAACATGATGGGGTTGCAAGTTGCGGTTGATTGGCAAGCGCCAGTCAAAACCATTGTTTCATACGCGTTGTCAAAAGCGCAGTCAGTACTCGAATGAAAATACGCGTTCCATTTGCAACCGATTTGTAGTTGATTTTCGTTTAATTGCAACTTTGTAGCAACAAAGAAATAGTGTAAGACGAATTAAGCAGCATTTAAATCTGACCCAGTATTTCGATACTAGTCACAATCCGATCAGGTTCAATGTGTGAATTTATAGTATCCCGAATACAAACATGATATAAACTATATCCGTAAAATTTAGTCGAACACCAATTCAACGGTCCTTTGTAATGCTATTCAAATCAGAACCGGCTTGTGATTGTTGTGTCCGCATATTTGAATACACGTCGTACTGATCTTTATCTATTGCCCACTTTATTTTACGGAAATAGTTTATATCAAGTTTACAGCACTGCTTTAGAAATTGGATGAAGGAAATAATTCACTTTTTTTTTAAAGCAGAACAAAAAAGGAAAGTTTCTGAGATCTACAAACAGTTGTGATAACTTTTCTACATTACTTTACAGAATAACTGGAGAGAATATTTCTTTTTGTGTTAGCACCATTGTAAATCAAAGGAAGCTCAAATGATATAGGCACACAACTCGCTCAGAAGGACTAACAAAAAGAAGGCCATCCTGCAAGCAACAGTCCAGGGGAAAAGAAGATGGGGGTTATGCTCCCGGTCACATAGAACCCCGGAAGCAACACGATTCAACACGACTCTTTGTTAATTCACAGTTAACTGCCTCCAAACAAAGAGTCGTGTTGAATCGTGTTGCTCCCGGGGTCCTTTGTGACTAGGGCTTAAGCAGAAGAAGAAATGCGCTGACAGCATCCCTGAATGGATTGGAAAAGCGTTCTGCTGCTAGTACACATGCACTTGCCCGAGAATGTGACCATGTGGATACAACTTGTCCATCCTTCATCCATCATGAAGCGTCCATGCTACATTGGTCTTTCATGACGATAGAATACAATTTGTGTCTATTCCTCTATGTGGTTCGTTTATCTCAAATATACGACCATGGGGAGAGCTGTAACTGTTAGCTCTCGGATCATAGAATCAGTAGTCCGTTTTCCACTATAATGGAGCTTTCGATTTGCAACGCGAACGTTATCTAAGATAGTAGTCCTTTGTCAGGACTTTGCTGTATACTCCTCTCCCAATAATTCCATGTTTCGCCCGACCTCCACGTCAGAAAAACGTCTCCCGACCGGTGAATTCGGAGGTCGCGCGATCAGTGGAGGATAGAACGCGCTCTATTGGGGGGGGGGGGGGGGGGGGGGGGGGAGGAACGTGAAAATGAGGGTGAGACGGCCAGATAAAAAACGGATATAATATAGACTAAGACATTAGATCTTTTGCGAGACAAAATGGAAGGTAATGTGCTCTGGAATATAATGAGGTCATTGTGGCCTTAAACGTCACTTCTGTTGAGAAAATAACAATCTTTGCAAAATGCATAAATGACCGCTTCAACCGTTCATGAATTTAACGTCGAATAGCTAGCGGTCGCGTTACAAAGCGAAAGCCCAGTATTGTCAGCATTCGACATACCATATGTCCCCCAAAATGACAACGGGGCTTTCAGGATTAATAACTTTTGAAAATGAATATGAAAATAGATACGGTTTGGCATGTCAAATATATAACTATTCATCTCTATTTGCTAAAACTTTCATGAGATTTGCTTGAGTGGTTACAAAGAAATGAAGCTTTCTGTATCGGATGTCATAATTCCGTTCTGCACAAGTTTGTGAGGATAGAGACAGTATAGTAACATTCATTTTGACCAGTGAAACATTGGAAGTTGAAGTAACCATTGTGCTTTACACGTCTCCGTCCTTACAAACTTGTGCAGAACGGAATTATGACATCCGCTACAAAAAGCTTCATTTCTTTGTAACCACTGAAGCAAATCTCCTGAAATTTTCACCATATATAGGTCAATAGTTATATGTTTGACACGCCAAACCGCATTCATTTTCATATTCATTTTCAAAAGTTATTAATCCTGAAAGCCCCGTTGTCATTTTTTTTGGACATATGGTACTATTCGTCTATCACTGTGAGCAGGAGGGACAAATGACTGGGAGAAAGTAAACAACTTCCATTCAAGCATCAACAATAGCTAGATGGATACAAAAGAAATGTCCACTCTTCTTAAAATTGTGAGGGAAAATGTTGAACAACAGTCGCACCTGGGACATTCTTTTATGTTCATGAAACTATGGTGATTGCTTGAATGCAGTTGTNAAAATGTGAAATTTTGTGTACAAAGTGAATGGAGAGTTCTCCATGTTGGCAGCCATTTTGTGCCTGTACGTTTGCCAATTTAGGGAGCCCATGAGGGGTGTAAATCAAAACTTTGAACATTCATAACGTTTGAATGGATTATCCGATTTTGCTCAAATTTTCACAGTTTGTTCATCTTATTTTCCTCCCTTTAATGATAGCAATTTAATGTCTGAGTGTAGTTCCCCTTTAAAATTTATGAACGGCGTAGGTATATTGAGTGCGTTAAATATAAACACGACAACAGTTAGAATTGAAGGACAGAGATACAATCAGTTTTGCAATAAATCTTAAAAGTTAGTACATGATTTACCATAGACTTACGTTTGATACCAATCGTTCGACTGATTGGATATATTTATGTCATAAGGCCCAATTTATCTCCTCTCCAAGCAAACGAAAGCTCTTGGACCAAATTGCAAATAAGGACAAGGCTTGCGCTATTCAGCGACATCATTTTCTGCTGTGAATTGAATAGAAGAAAATATAACACGATGTTTCTCCCGTGAAATAGAATGGAATACGTTCCGGACAGATGCCAAAGAAGAATTCCAATACGAAAGACATAAAATAGATATCCCTGAATAGCTGGATGGAACATCACACTTAATTTAAATTAATATCAGCTGTGTGGTTCTTCTGGACATATATACGAAAGAAAATTGTTCAAAATATTGGAGACGACTTTGGCATTTGGATGTACAGCGTGTTTAAAATTTTGCGCTATTGTCATATCCCATGCATCAATGAAAGCCAGTTCTGGCGAATTCCTTAAGACCGCCCTCAACTTCAGGTCTAACGTCCTAATGTACCATTCGCTGTTCTGTAACTGGTGGAGTAGTGCTTTATGCTCACGCGTGTTCGCGCTTTTAAAAATCACCAGCGTCTATGGACTCCGCTTGTGTAGTCTCCCAACAGCCGCTACAATATCCTTCATCCTCTCCTCGTACATCCGCAATGGATAAGTCGTATAGTGCGTCCCAACGCATATAAGAACCACTGTTCTTGAGTCTACCACCAGGTCATCCAACATATTGACGACGTAGTGTATTGTCTCCTGACGGATAAACTGCGAAGGGCGAGCGGGATGGCCGTGAAACTTAAACTCCACGGAGATATTCCACTGTGTGCTCGTGGCGTGCATGGGCCCTGCTAGGGTTTCGCTCTTATCTTTGGGCTTACTCCCAACAACTTCCGGTCTGTACTTCCCCGCAAGCTCAAGGTAAAGCTGTCTCGAGGTTGAATCACCAAAGATGTGGACGCGACGATTCTGAAGGCACTGTAAGACGTCTGGTTTGGTGAACCAACGGAACTTGCATTGGTCGGAGAACCAGATGTTCTGGCTGTAGAAACCGGAAGGTGTTGGATTCCTCAGGTGCTGACCGGGCTTACAGGATGGTAGGGAGTCTTGATACGCAAATACTTTCTGCTTCCAACCTGTTAGAGGGGGTAAAAAGTCACATGTTAATAATCTATTTCAGTAAAATTAAGACGAACGCCAATTCAATGCTCCTTTGTAATGCTATTGAAATTGGAACTGGCTAAAGCCCTGGTCACATATAGAACCCCGGAAGCAACACGATTCACCCCGACTCGTTGTTCTGACGCATTTAAGTGTGACTGAAGAAAGAATCGGGGTGAATCGTGTTGCTTCCGGGTCCTATGTGACCAGGGCTTTACGACTGTGATGTTCGCACAGTTCAATACATGACACACGATCTATTGTCCCATGACACACTTAATGTTTTGAAAGTATTTTCAATTCTGTTGAAGGTCAAATTTTCACTATTAATTCACGACAGTCGACATAATGATTCAATCAAATGAAATCAAAAAATATATTTCAACTTATTGATATATTCAGCGTCTTCAGGTTTGAAAAAAAAAGTTCTGGGCTCCGTAACATAAAGGTTTGCGATCAATTGCTAATCTGATAGCGATTGATATCAATCGCAAGTCTATGGCAAATCATGGACTAACGTTTGCAATTGATCGCAAAATCAAATAGCGATTAATCGCAAACCTTTATGTTACGGGGCCCTGGTGTGTAGGCCTACTTGGCTGTTCACCGTAAATCGCCAATGGAATACAATGGACAGACAGTTATATTCCTCATTATTGCTATCAATATTACTATTATTATCATTATTACCATCAAGATATTGCTTATTTTCAGTGATGTATATATTGACTTATATTTGCGTTGATTAATTTGATAAGCGGTTGACGGTCTGTATGCAGAGGAGACACGTTTGGTTAACGCGAGAATGAACGTTAATTGAGCGCTTGACGATCGTATTCAACATCAGTCGGGCGTATTTCCTACGTCTTTAGGCGTGTAGTTTGCGTAAAAATAAATTCAATGAAAGATATGCATTAGATGGTTATGAACACAAATGTATCGTAAAACTTTGAAAATAGGGCCTACTTACTTTCTATTTCACCTCTTACGTTGAGTGGAGGTGGAATCTTCTTAATCGGAAGCTTGTGCCTAAAGAGGACAGAGAGATGGACAGAGAGAGAGAGAGAGAGAGAGAGAGAGAGAGAGATGGAGAGAAGTGGATACAAAGAAGTGTTAGAAAGGTCACCATTTAAAGAATGATGAAAGATCCTTAGAAATGTTCTGCAGATGATACATTCTGGTCGTATCAAAAGGCCGGATTTTTCAGGAGATACTAAAGTTACATAAAGTAATAATTCAGCACTTTGATAATTTTTGTATTATTTGAAAAGGCGGAAAATCTCCTTGAAAACATTTCGATTCCAAGCTCTCACTCGACGATATATTGCAAACAAAAAGTACGAAAGTTAAACCATTTGATATCCAGTCTGAGAACAAATCTGCGAACAAATGACGGGACTCATCTTTTGTTCGGGTAATATGTAAGTCTAAGCATTTTAATGTGTCCCCCAACTCCAATTATTTGAAATGACTCACTCAGAGCTGTTTTAGAGCGGTGAAATTAATTGTTTTTCCAATTCAAGGACTTTATAAAAGACCGTTCTCCAAGCTGCTGATAAAGTTACTTGATAAGGCTCCTGTAAGTGGCATACTCATTAACTGTAAAACCCTCTTCACCCTCTTCACGTGTGGCTCAGTGGTGTAGAGCGTCTGCCCCATGAACGGAAGGTCGTGGGTTCGATCCCCGGCCGGGTCATACCAAAGACCTATAAAAATGGGACCATCTGCCTTCTGGCCAGGCGCTCGGCATTAAAGAAAGGAGAAGGGTAATAATAACTTTATGTTATGCAGGGCCCACTGGAAGAGCAGCTTACTTACAGCTGAATGTGGCTACCCTGGGTAAATAAGACATTATTATTTTTTATTATTTTTTTTTATCTGTCTTGCGATAACTATTGGGATCTTTCCGATTGCGTCCAAGATGGACCGTCACAAAATCCTCGCCAACGTTCTCAAGATAATTTCGATTAGAAAATCTTGACACCTAATTAACTTACACATTGAAGAACTCCTTTTCTTCCTCGATGACTGCATCCATAGTGTATTTATTACAGAGTGCGTGGTCCGATGTATAGAACTTCCAGTCATTGCACGTAAGAATGGCTTTAGAGGGCGCTACACAATACCAAGGATAGCCTGTTCTTGCGTCCGTGAAGTTACAGAGGGTTTGCTGTAAGTATGAAAACAAATCATTTCAAAGGATATTTATTACAGGATGTGTGGTCCGATCTACCTCTATGGGTCCGATGTATAGAACTTTCAGTCATTGCATGTAAGAATGGCTTTAAAGGGCGCTACACAATACCACGGATAATCGGTTCTTGTGTCCGTGAAGTTACAGAGGGTTTGCTGTAAGATTGAAAATGAGACAAGTCTCATTTCAGAATTTCAGAATTTCAACAAAATGTGCTCCTTAATGGCTGAAGGGGAACCCATCCCCGTCTTCTATTATTGTGTTCTCTTTGAATGAATAAATATCAAATTAACGAACTGTGAAAAATCGAGCAACTTTCAAACAATCCGTTTTAAAGAATTTTTCAATTCCCATAGATATGATGACCCCGCTGCTGATGGGGATCCGCGCGATCGGCAACATTGACGGAATTCTTCGATTCTGCATATGTTTCTTCAGGATTCTGCTAAAGCGGCCCATCGCACGGATTCCTTCAGCGGCAGGTATCGTGATATCATTGAGATCCTGAAAATGTTATAACTTTTGAAAGTATTGTCCGATTTTCCTTCGGAGCATTACTTAAAGAAACCTGGACGACCACATGTACTCACGTTCTGTATAAGCTTCGGGAGGCACAGGACATCTTCAAAAGCCTCAACCCCAGACTCGAGCTTCCTGTAATAACGTCCAGTATAGATCGACTTCCCCGGCTCAATGTCACGGATCCTGTGTAGAACCCTGATTGCTTCACTCGGATGGACCAACGTCACAATGACACCAACCTTCCCAGGCCACCGCAGTCTGACGTCAGCAAGGTACGTCCCATTCCCAAGGTCATTCGTGACGTCAATGCTCGACGAAGCATGCAGTCCCGCCGTGTACAGCTTAACCCGGAAGTAATCTCCTCCGTATGTCTTCGGGTTGTTGTGGATATCACGCGCGGTGATAAGGATCTGTATGGTGTCATTGACCTCGTAAGATGGCTTCGGGTTGATGATCTCTGCTGAGGTGTACTTTTCACTTGTATAAGGAATAGATGAGGTTTGTCCGTGCGTTGAAGGAGAAGGCATCGGTGATGTCTCATTTTGGCGAGCGCGTGATGTTTCATTTCGGTGATCGATTACCTTTCAGAAAGAAATGCAAGAAAATAGAATTATTGAATAATTCTTGCCCTTATCCCAACATGGATTAAAACTGATTGACAGTGCCTTACCGAGAAGCTGAGAAAAAATCTCAGGCATTCTCGGGTAGGAATCGAACCCACGATCTCCTGATGACTAGACAGGTGTCTTACCACTAGACCACCGAGAGCCGATGCTGGAAGTGGCGGGCTCGATTCGTGTTATATTAGCAGGTACTGCGTAAACATCAATTGAATGATTTTTTTTGTGTTGGGTGGATAAATAATTGAATAATTCTTGCCTTGTTGGGATAAAGGCAAGAATTATTCAATTATTTATCCATCCAACACAAAAAAAATCATTCAATTGAAAGAAAATAGAAGGCTTGCGATTTTGTTGGACTTGCAGAGACATGTTGACGGTAAAGGTCGAGTGTGTACCTGATGAGCGCAATACTTTATCGTCATGTATTGTGCATATTATTTGTCAATTTGTTTTCTACCGTCCTTTGGCTCAATTATATGATGGGAGGTCGCACGTCTGCGCACCTAAACTTTCAGCTTGAAAAAAAGCATGAAATCAATGAAAATCCAATTAAATTTTAATCTGATATCATCACAAATATCCTAGAGATTATGTCTGAGAAATATCTCAGCAAAATCTGACCAGGAACAATGTCATTTTAGATGAAATATACATCCCTCTCACTTTTGGCGTTCAAAATATTTGGGTCCCTTCTCTGCATCCCATTCACTTTACACGCGGTTGGTGATTTTCAGGAAAAAGTTTTGATTTCAGCGAGCGCGCAAGTTACATCGCCGTATGTCATTGAGGCGCAGATGAGGGACCTTGGGCAGAGGAGGATGCCCATACCATACAGACGACCAAATGACCAACTATAAATGCTTAATTATAGTCACAGATTTGTCTCCAAAAGCTCATAATACATTCTAAGAGCATATTGCATATTGCATATTCATTCAGGTCCGCAATGAATTTAAAATATAATTAAAAATGGTTCATTTTAGACCCCTTCTACATCACCCAAAAGTCGGTGCCGAGCCCGGGCTGAGCCCGGGCTCGGCACCGACTTTTTGATAGTGTAAAAGCAAAAAGGGCCGAGCCCGGGCTGAGCCCGGGGCCGGTTCTCGGACCAGCTGAAGAGGTGGTCTGAGCCCGGGCTCAGCCCGGGCTCGGCACCCTCCCGAGGTANTAAGGAATAGATGAGGTTTGTCCGTGCGTTGAAGGAGAAGGCATCGGTGATGTCTCATTTTGGCGAGCTCGTGATGCTTCATTTCGGTGATCGATTACCTTTCAGAAAGAAATATAAGAAAATAGAAGTCTTTCGATTTTGTTGGACATGCAGAGACATGTTGAGGTAGAATTCGAGTGTGTAACTGATGAGCGCAATACTTTATCGTCATGTATTGTGCATATTATTTGTCAATTTGTTTTCTACCGTCCTTTGGCTCAATTATACAGACCACCAAATAACCAACTATAAATGCTTAATCAAAGTCACAGATTTGTCTCAAAATGCTCACATGATACATCCTAAGAGCAGATTGCATATTGCATATTCCTTCAGGTCCGCAATGAATTAAAAGAATAATTATTCATATTAGATGACTAATTTTCATGTCACTTTGAAGAGGGTGGGGTGATACGGGTAATTCGTAGGTGTTTTCACGAAGTGATGGAAGCCAAATGGTATTGTTGCATGAACACAAAGAAATCCTGACATAACAACAATCGACAGGCGTCCTACCGAACAACGTTTTAATTCAATTCAATTCAATTCAAAATAACATTTATTTTTTCGTTCAACATCAAAAATAAATCAGTGCTGTACAGTGTATAGAAGGATACGTTACAGTGGATTTGTAACTCATTTTGTGTAACAATACCCTCTGGCTCCCATCACTTCGTGAAAGCATTGACGAATTATTTTACTAAATGTGCAATTAAACCTCTTCGTATGTAACGTCTAGACAACGGCTGCCCATTGTTTAAATAATTTGAAAGACCGTCCGGAGGGAACTGGCTTGACCGAGGTTGAATGCTTTCAACTGGCACACCACCTACCGACGTGTTACCGTCAGCTAAGCGTCTTTCATCCGAATGTGGAGGCGCCATGGGGTAGTGGTCGTCAATCTCGCCTTTCAACCAGAGGGTCGTAGGTTCGAATCCCACTCATGGCGTCAATTTCCTTCAGCAAAATTATTCGTATCTCTTTATGTTACATGCCCTGTCTTACCTTATATGTTGGTGGTTGTTTGAGTTTTGGACGCGGTAGCCAGTTAAATGATGACAACTGCAGGATTATAATCGAACATGTGAAGAAAACCACCAACAGATGGCGACATAGCGACAATTCACCGCATGCCATAAGTCACTTGATGTTCAGTTGAGTCCTGTGAAATGAAATATAATTTGATTTATTTATTTCCATTTTGATATCAAGCAATGTAACAAAATAAGTGTGCAATAAAAAAAAATGAATTGGGATAATACAATGTATAGACAGGGCTGAACTTGCTTTCACTCATTTCGCGCCTTTTTCTATCGTCCTCAAACCCCTCTATTAGAATAATATTTAATAACAGTATTCTTTTTAACCTTATTAAACCCTGACTTCTACACAAAATAAATAATATATTATTCATTTTCTGAACGATATAATCTGGTACGGTCCACTCCATTCATTTCAAATGACTTTCAAGATATTTTACGTCCAATATGTTTTTTTTTTTTTTTTTTTTTTAAACTAATGGGATGTCACATTACTGTTGTTTTCTCCATAGATCGNTTGCTTCCGGGCTTCTATGTGGCTGGGGTCTAACTCCATGTCACTGTCAGGCGAGCGAAGCCAGAATATTGTAATAATGTGGCTGGGGTCTAACTCCATGTCACTGTCAGGCGAGCGAAGCCAGAATATTGTAATATCGAAATAAATAATTGACTATAGAACAAAAAGATGTTATCGCTTTAGCAACTATTACTCACAGAGCCGCCCGAAACCGCTCGCCATATTCAACGCGCTCTGGTAACCATCGTAACCATTCTCACGGGGCTATGGATGATAAATTCGTTATGTATGCAATCCATATGTTCAAAGTAATCATACCAAGAAGACTATGAAAATGTTAAGAATGATTTCATATCATTTCATAAAAATTAATGCAACACAGGCTACAGTGGTAAAAAAAGTACACATTCCAGTATGTGAGTAATTGTACTTTTGTATACAATTTCCAGTTGTTAATGGATTATAATAATATCTTGAAATATAATTAACAAGATAATTATTCCTTCATCAATACATATATAGTTCGATGTGACTCGTGTGACATTTACACGAAATTAATGTAACGTATTCTCTTCTATTTAACCAACAAACATGATGGGGTTGCAAGTTGCGGTTGATTGGCAAGCGCCAGTCAAAACCATTGTTTCATACGCGTTGTCAAAAGCGCACTCAGCGCTCGAATGAAAATGCGCGTTACAATTTGCAACTGATGTGTAGTTGATTTTCGTTAAATTGCAACTTTGTAGCAACAAAGAAATAGTGTAAGACGAATTAAGCAGCATTTAAATCTGACCCAATATTTCGATACTAGTCACAATCCCATAAGGCTCAATGTGTGAATTTATAGTATCCCGAATACAAACATGATATAAACTATTTCCGTAAAATTTAGTCGAACACCAATTCAATGGTGCTTTGTAATGCTATTCAAATCGGAACCGGCTTGTGATTGTTGTGTCCGCATTTTTGAATACACGTCGTACGGATCTTTATCTATTGCCCACTTTATTTTACGGAAATAGTTTATATCAAGGTTACAGCACTGCTTTAGAAATTGGATGAAGGAAATAATTCACTTTTTTTTTTAAAGCAGAACAAAAAAGGAAAGTTTCTGAGATCTACAAACAGTTGTGATAACTTTTCTACATTACTTTACAGAATAACTGGAGAGAATATTTCTTTTTGTGTTAGCACCATTGTAAATCAAAGGAAGCTCAAATGATATAGGCACAAAACTCGCTCAGATGGACTAACAAAAAGAAGGCCATCCTGCAAGCAACAGTCCACGGGAAAAGAAGATGGGGGTAATGCTCCCGGTTACATAGGACCCCGGGAGCAACACGATTCAACACGACTCTTTGTTAATTCACAGTTAACTGCCTCCAAACAAAGTGTCGTGTTGAATCGTGTTGCTCCCGGGGCCCTATGTGACCAGGGCTTAATAAGCAGAGGAAGAAATTCGCCATCTCTGAATGGATTGGAAAAGCGTTCTGCTGCTAGTACACATGCACTTGCCCGAGAATGTGACCATGTGGATACAACTTGTCCATCCTTCATCCATCATGAAGCGTCCATGCTACATTGGTCTTTCATGACGATAGAATACAATTTGTGTCTATTCCTCTATGTGGTTTGTTTATCTCAAATCTACGGCCATAGGGAGAGCTGTAACTGTTAGCTCTCGGATCACAGAAACAGAGAGATGTTTCACCAAGTCGTTCTTAAAGTTACGCACAACTTTACGTTCGACTGGTATCAATTCTTGCGCTGAATGCGCGCACTATTATGAATGATTACGTGCAAGAAGGATTACTGGTCAGTCGAACGTAAAGTCGTGCGTAAAGTCTTTCTTATCTTGGTGAAACACCGCCCAGATCTTTCCCCCCAGTGGTACATGGCAGTAGTCCGTTTTCCACTATAATGGAGCTTTCGATTTGCAACGCGAACGTTATCTAAGACATTAGATCTATTGGGAGACAAAGTGGAAGGTAATGTGCTCTGGAATATAATGACGTCATAGTGGCCTTAAACGTCACTTCTGTCGAGAAAATAACAATCTTTGCAAAATGCATAAATGACCGCTTCAACCGTTCATGAATTTAACGTCGAATAGCTAGCGGTCGCGTTACAAAGCGAAAGCCCAGTATTGTCAGCATTCGACATACCATATGTCCCCCAAAATGACAACGGGGCTTTCAGGATTAATAACTTTTGAAAATGAATATGAAAATAGATACGGTTTGGCATGTCAAATATATAACTATTCATCTCTATTTGCTAAAACTTTCATGAGATTTGCTTGAGTGGTTACAAAGAAATGAAGCTTTCTGTATCGGATGTCATAATTCCGTTCTGCACAAGTTTGTGAGGATAGAGACAGTATAGTAACATTCATTTTGACCAGTGAAACATTGGAAGTTGAAGTAACCATTGTGCTTTACACGTCTCCGTCCTTACAAACTTGTGCAGAACGGAATTATGACATCCGCTACAAAAAGCTTCATTTCTTTGTAACCACTGAAGCAAATCTCCTGAAATTTTCACCATATATAGGTCAATAGTTATATGTTTGACACGCCAAACCGCATTCATTTTCATATTCATTTTCAAAAGTTATTAATCCTGAAAGCCCCGTTGTCATTTTTTTTGGACATATGGTACTATTCGTCTATCACTGTGAGCAGGAGGGACAAATGACTGGGAGAAAGTAAACAACTTCCATTCAAGCATCAACAATAGCTAGATGGATACAAAAGAAATGTCCACTCTTCTTAAAATTGTGAGGGAAAATGTTGAACAACAGTCGCACCTGGGACATTCTTTTATGTTCATGAAACTATGGTGATTGCTTGAATGCAGTTGT
>BQKZ01003312.1:22293-43730 GCA_036244855.1 Temnopleurus reevesii
TTTTATACCAGTCCCACGCGCTGCTTCCTGTGTTTGCTGCAGTGGACAGAGCACGTGGAGAATGACATAATTTCGCTTTTAACCGGTTTGAGGTTATCATATTAGTTTTCCCTTGTCTACACAAGTCACGTTGTGCTTTGTTTGTAACATAAGATTATTTTATTCATTCATTTTTCCAAATTGAAGTTCTTTGCAAGTACAGTCAAACCTGTCTATAGTGGCCACTGTCTATAGTGACCACCTGTCTACAGTGGCCACTTAAATTTATTCCCTCCCGGTTGAAATGCATGTTATAGAACCTGTCTATAGAGGCCACCTGTCTACAGTGGCCACTTTTTCTGTTTCCCTTGGGGTGCCCTCTGTAGACAGGTTTGACTGTACTCGATATTCGCTTTAACAATATCACTGAAAAGAGTGATTTATTACCTGAAGAATGACACCTCATTTATTTACAGATGTTATTTCACGGCTGAGCAATTCCCTATGAAATTAACAAAGGTATGAGAGTAAAAATTGTAAAATTTATAATTGACTTTTTTAATACTGTAAGTACTGTCAGTGGTTTTGAATGGATAAAATTGATGCAAGAGCAGGAAGAAACGATTAATTAAAGAGTGAAATTATGAATAAATGAGCTTTTTTTTCATGTGAAATTTTTAGATTGTTACCAGTCATTGTAATAAACATCTTTACAAGTTGATTAGCATTGATTATTTGTTATTTTATTCATCTATCCATTCAGAGGCTTGTATCCTTTCAAATCCATAGTTTAACAATGTGACTTCAATAGATCAATTACTGATTTGCAGCTTTTGCGTCCATACTTGTTTATACTTCAAAGGGAATTACTCAGCTGTGAAATTACCTCTGGAAACAAATGAGATGTCATTCTTTAGATAATGAAACACTCTTTTCAGTGATATGACTCGATATGGAAATGAATTTCCCATATTTTTGCTATGTGTCCTTAGACTAAGATTTCCAAACTTTTTTTTGAGGAGTTTACTAGTTTTTATTACATTTACAATATCGTAATCATCAACATTTATACTGACAATGTCTTTATTATCACCATTCGTTTTTTTAGGTTTCAAGAGGAAGAGGTCCATGGCAAACTCGCCATTGCCATCACAGCGACTTTGATCAACTGACCCAATGTGCTATAACCATTTATAGTTTGATTATAATTGCAACTGTATATATCATAATCATCAACAATATAGACAGTACAGTTAATATCACCATTACTTCTTGTTTTACAGGTTTCAAGAGAAAGGAGTTCCGTGGAAAACTCGCCATTGCCATCACAGCAAATTTCATCAATAGGAAGTCGAATGAAGAGGCTAGAGTGGAAGAGATCAGTGGTGTCGCTTTCATCTTCAATCAAAAGTTCTTCCAAGATCTTCGAGAAAGCACAGGGATCGATCTCGAGAATATTGTTTATTACAAGGATGAGACGCATTATTTTGTGATGACGGCCAAGAAACAGAGTCTTCTCAACAAAGGTGTTATACTGAAGGTAGGTCGTCCATCCATTGCCTTGCATACTTATCTTTGGATCAACAGCTGTTACAACATCAATTGCTTACGTCTTGATTTCCCAAAGAGACATAAAAGTAGGGTTAGGATTAGGGTAGTTTATAAAAATGCTATTGAATGTTTTGAGGATTGAGGTTAGAGGTTCGAGTCGAGATATATAATAATAATAATAATAATAATAATAAGCCACATTTGTATAGCGCCTTATGCCAATGCTTCTAGGCGCTTTACAAGATTTTTAGAATACATCAAATACATACAAATTAAACAGGAACATAACTAACTTAAACATAAACATAAACATAATCAGAGCTTCATTACATACATATTCAGAACATACAGTGGTCAAGGAAGGGAGGAATTGGAATTTAGATCAAAGGTCTACTGCTGTTTGAAAAGGTAAGTTTTTAGTTGAGATTTGAATATACTTCAGTGAACTGGACAGATTTTTTCACCGAAACTGTTTCGGAAGAATGGGTTGTATATTCTGCAAGTGAAGAGATCCTACTAAGTTTTACTTTTCATGTGTAGGAAAAAATAAGGGAATAATTGAGAAAAAATGTATATTCAAGAAGGAAATTCCTCTTTTTGAATATCAAACAGGATCTACCGGACACAGCCAAGCTCCTTCAACCATCCAACTACAGTCACCAGAGACTCCAAGAGTACGCTCGCGAGGCGGCTGACTTCTGCACCAACTTCCAGCTGCCGACCCTCGACTACGCCCTCAACCATCACGCCAAGCCAGACGTCGCCATGTTTGACTTCACGTCCATCTTTGCAGCGGAGAACGCAGCCAGGGTCCTGGATCGGAAAGGGCACAAGCTGCTGCTGGCGTTAGTAGGGGATAGTTTATTAGAGGTAGGTCACCATTTTCATAAATACTGTTACTTCTCAGAAAGATTTTCAAAGATAATTATGCAAAAGAATGTCTGAAAGCAAATGTCACAGGTAAATCTTTTGGATGTGATTAAAAGCCAAAGGTATATTTTTTATATTTTAAGAAAATTTTCTGATCATATCTGGATCATTACAGAGTTGCACCAGAATGCCCATCTAAACCAATAATTAGTTGCATCATTTTAAGCATTTGTAATTGGAAAACCTATTTTTTTAAACGTTTATTGAACAAAACCTAACCTTATATTTGGAATGGTTCCAGAGCATTCTCATTTACGTGACCATTTTATTTTCTGTAGCCTTTCTGGCCGACGGGTTCAGGCTGTGCGAGGGGTTTCTTGGGTGCCTTTGACGCTGCGTGGATGATCCGGAGCTGGTCTTCGGGTGTGATGTCACCGCTAGAGGTCTTGGCAGAAAGGGAAAGCACCTACCGTCTTCTGGCCCAGACCACTCCAGAGAACTTATGCAAGGTAAACACTCGTCACATATGCGGGCCAGATTCTGAAGTTCATTTTGTCCTCTTATTATTTAGATCCCTTTGACCGGTAGGCTTCAAAATTATGAGAAGTTGATGTAATATGATGGTTTGGGGCTTTAGCAAAGATCCTTGTAGATAAGATGTGAGAATATACTGACAGTATCAAGTAGGGAATTTTAGTGTCATACATTCTTTTTCGTTGGGAATGCATGATTTTACTGTTCATTGGGTTGCTAACCATTCTGGAATATGCATGAGGTCAAAATCAGAATATGAATTATGCATCAGTTGAACAAAAGCGAGGAAAAACGAGACAACACTCTCAGCTTTTTATTTGTAATGAAAATCTTGAAAATGTATGAAAAAGCACCTCATGCTATTTTCTAGGACAGTTGGCATCTCTATTTTCTATCTAGATATTACTATAAGATTGTGTATTGTTACAATGGTGGCAGCGGTGGGATGTAATTTGATTTCTGAGATGAGTAGCTGCAATTCAATTACATGTGGACTTCCTACATTGAAAACAACACACACCTTACCTCTGTAATAAATTATACTGATTAGTGCTGATTTCATTCCACTTTGATTAATGTGAACCTGATTGAATCCTACCTATGACACCAAGACAGAAGTGTATCACCGATAGGAGTGGCCAGGCAACTCGGCCTAACATTACACTATCTCTAAGAGATCACATGTCTATGTGAAATGCACATTAAGAGACTCCCTGTTCTACTTCCGGACTGGGCTGTCTCGGAAAGCCAACCAAGATATAACACCAAGAGTGTTGACACTTTTCAATAAGATGCTTGTTTCTCTCCCCTTACAGATATATGAATCATATGGAATAGACCCAAACAGCAGATATCCTCATATAAACACCAAAGCAGTAGCACCGCATGAAGTTATACCCTTGTATGACACCCTAGATGCTGATCTCAAAGCACAGTTTGAGATTCTTGAGAAGAAACCGTCCATGGTCCTGAATCGAACAGGTGAGCTTAGCTCTGATTTTCAAGTTATTGATGGTCCAAGGCTTGGTCTAAGCTCTGTTAAAAATATTAAAACCATGACCTGGGCCTTAGCGTTAGTCTATGTTCCTGATATAATATTTGTCTGAGCCTTGTACCAAGCCATAGTCTAAGTCCTGTTAATTTCTGCACTGTTCCTAGCCTTGGCCTAAGTCTTAATGGGTGTTACTACAAAGTTGCAATTGATCGGAAATCAACCTCAAATCGGTTGCAAATTCTATATGCATTTTCATTGATATTTAGTATCTACAATTAACAAGATGTGCATGAAACAATGATTTTGATTGGCACATTCCAATCAACTACAACTGGCAATCCATTGCAACTTTCAAACAACACCCCCTAATTCTTGAAATTGATTCTTGGTCTAAACCTCTGTCACCATAGCTGGCAGATAGATTCCACATTCCTTTTTATGTTTAATTTTTATGTTTAATGTTTTAGGAAGACGTTACTAATGTTTTAAATTCCACTATTGTTTAAATGTTGTATGAGTAAGTAAGTTTAACACTAATTCATATTTGGTATGAGTCCTGGTAATCATTGTAAACAATTTAATATTTCATGTTTCAATTTACAGCGTCTGTTGTGAGGAGTAGCAAACTGTTAATGTGGTGTCAACGTGTGACAAACAGCTACGACAATGTGGTTGTTGACAACATGGCATCAAGCTGGAGGAACGGGCTAGCGCTCTGTGCGATCATCCACAGATATAGACCAACATTAATGTAAGTATGATTGTTAAATTTTGTATTTTCCGGCTGCTGTAATAGTGTTTTTCCTATTAAAAACTATTTAAATCATATTCAACGAGTAACGAACAGCTACGACAATGTGGTTGTAGACAACATGGCGTCAAGTTGGAGAAACGGGCTAGCACTGTGTGCGATCATCCACAGATACAGACCAAGTCTAATGTAAGTATAATTGAACCTATCAGGTATAATTTATATCAAGCAATATATCATCTGACGATTCGATTTAATGTACTTCATATTTGAAATCTTTATTTTTGGCCTACATTTATAGTACATTAACACATTACAAATCCTTTCAAATTGGCAATATCATTTCTTCTTAATATCCAAGCAGACATGGATCAGCATGATGACCTACTAGTATTTCAGCCATGGTCTGTATTTCAAATTAAGGATGTGTTTAATAAAATCAATGTATCAACTAAAAAGAAAATACTCTCATTGGGAAAGCAATTGATTTTGTATGTACTTGATTTTGATGTTCCAAGAAAGAAGAGCAAAATAATTATGGAGCCCCATTTGTTCAAATGCAGAGAACTATTTGCAATAGGAGAATCAAAGTTCTCAGTGAATATATCCAAGAGCGATAAATTTTTACTCATGGATGGATTAGCATGAACAACGTTTGATAAGATTTGACTTTGTCCCATTAGCTATTAGATCTTTGTTTTTTTAGGGGGAGGGGGAATGTACTTGTGCTTAATTGTAAATGATTCTTATCTTTGTTTCCAATAAATATGATTTACACAGGACAGGTAACATGTTGCGTTTCTCTGGATATTTTCCATCATCCATTATCTTCTTTTCCACAGAAACTATGAATCGCTCAGACCAGAGAACGTTGTAGAAAACAACCAGCTAGCCTTTGATATCGCCGAGCGTGAGTTTGGCATCCCTCCTGCGATGACAGGGAAAGAGATGGCTTCGATTGCTTGACCTGATAAGCTGACCATCGTGGCGTACGTTCTAAGGTTCTACGACCTCTTCAAAGATGAATTACCTGCTTCAGTCAAACGTAAGTTCAAAGTTTGCTTTTTATGGCTCAAATTTCTGAAACTATTATTTGAGGATGTTTCATGTAGTATTCATTATCCAGCAGGAACATTTCAACCAATGAAATTCAAAGATTTCAGGGGATTTTTCAGTGCTGAATTTTTTGCAAAAAAATGTGGACAAAGCACCCTTCTTGGATGCATAAATTGTGTTTGGCTGAAAATAAAAAGATAAGGGAAACCTCCAAACTATCTCTTTTTAAGTGAATCAAAGGAGTTGTCTTTGGCATGTTTCTAAATGATATTAAATGTGAAGGTGGTTCTAAACTATACTTCATGAAAAAGGTGTGCATCTTGTGCATGAGAATGCATATACACAAGGGTGTACGGTTAGGCAATAAAGAGAGGAACTCCCCAAAATGCATCCTTTTAGTAATATGCCACGTGTGGTCTTTTTAGAGAGTATTTCATAAGTTCTCGTGTTTTATCATTCTTCTTTCAACTTTTTTTTTCCTTTCCTAGATGAGAAAAACACCAAAGAGATCCACATGGCTGAAGCGCTCCCTGCCCCTGTCAAGTCTTCCATTCCAAAATCATCATTCCTATCCCGCCTCACGTCCAAAGTCCGTCGGAAATCCCACGAGAAACACGAGAAGGAGAACGGAGAGAAGTCCAAGGCCAGCGCTAGCGGTGTTGGGTCAAAGAGGAAACACAAGAATAAAGATGCTCCTGTAAGTTCATTATCATGTTATCAATTTTATTTTGATTTGTATGATGTGCCTAGCTTGATAAAGGTGTACCGAATAGGGGAATGCAGATTTCCTAGTTATTCATTCTGCTTAGATGACTGAAAGCAGTTCATAGTTTTTGTGTGTTCCAATTAAGAATATCAGTTTCATTTGATTAATTTTATGCTTAAAAAATTCAGTTTGGAATCTACCACTTCTTGTTACTCATTCTTTCATCTTCGATATAAGTAAAGAAGTAAACAAAAAACCAAAGAATTTTTTAAAAAGAGGGACTGAACTTATGAACGTGCAGAGGAGCAATAAATAGCTTTCCCTGAGGCTGTAAAGGAGAATTTTAGGGGAGCTAAATTGGGTCCTCGTGTGGTAAGATTGGTGGTTCAAGGGGCTCTACAAATCATTTCCCCAAAAGCATTTATGGGGAGCATTAGGAGAGCAATCACTCCGCCTTAGATAATCTTCCCCATCTTGAATCCGTAGTATGGAAACATATTGGCACATATTTGATTGTGCTACAGCAGTGAGCGAGTATCTTACCATTAAGAAACCTTCTTATATACATTTCCTTATTCGTCATTTTATCTTTCCTCACAGTCCGATGACATCCGAGAGAAGCGGAAGCTCATCCAGCAAGAGAAAGCCAAGCAAGCCGAGAACGGCAGTCTCAATGTCGCTGCCAAGAATGAGATGAACGTCGGCATCAGAGGTCAGAATAAGGTCAGCGGACTTGCAGAGCAGCTACAGGCCAATCTCAGGTCTAACTTTGGTATGGACACATCTGATGCACCAGGAAGACCGGTAAGTCAGATGAACCTGAGACAAGCTGCAATATTTAAACCTCTCTTAGCCACTCCTCTAAGTTTTACTTTTGATGTGTAGGAAAAATAAGGGAATAATTGAGAAAAAATGTATATTCAAGAAGGAAATTCCTCTTTTTGAATATCAAACAGGATTTACCAGACACAGCCAAGCTCCTTCAACCATCCAACTACAGTCACCAGCGACTCCAAGAGTATGCTCGCGAGGCGGCTGACTTCTGCACCAACTTCCAGCTGCCGACCCTCGACTACGCCCTCAAAACACCAAAGAGATCCACATGGCTGAAGCGCTCCCTGCCCCTGTCAAGTCTTCCATTCCAAAATCATCATTCCTATCCCGCCTCACGTCCAAAGTCCGTCGGAAATCCCACGAGAAACACGAGAAGGAGAACGGAGAGAAGTCCAAGGCCACTCCTCAGATATCCCTCAGATATCCATTAGATATCCCATCCATACTCGTCAGATTTCCTTCAAATAGTTATCAAATATCCCCCAGACACAAAGACGAATCTCAGGGGTATGCACAAAAACAATTCCTGTCTTACCTCTGACAATCCTCCCATAAACATCAGAGGGACCTCAGATAGACATCAGATAAACTTCTCATGGAGCTCAGACTGACAGACAGACCTCGTTCAAAGACCTGGTTAACCTCTAATGTCAAAGTGATCTCATTGCGACCTCAGAAAAGGATCAGACAAGTGTCAGACAGTTCTATCTTATCTCCGAACCACCTAAGAAACATTTGGACCTCACATAAACTTTAATTTATGTCAGATAGACCTCAGAAACATTTCTGGTGAACTTCAGGCAAACCTTAACAGAAGATAGTCATTAGAGAGATGTCGATCAAAACTCAGATAAACTTCAGACAAACCTCAGAAATACCTCTGACAATTCTCCAAATGGAAAAGCCTCTTGCCAACAAGCCGTTCACAAACCCAAACTTCCAAAGGACCTCGGAAAGACTTCAGACAAGCCCTAGACAAATCTAAGACAAACATCAGACAAAGATCAAACAAAGGACCGTTCACAAAACTCGGATAGACCTTAGATAAACTTCTCCATAATCTCTACCAGGCCTCTTCTTATACCCAAACTTCAGGAGGACCTCTGAAAGACCTTCAGAAAGACTTCAGACAAATGCCAGACAAAATATCAGACAGACTTACCTAACATTTCACTCTTTTTTTCCACAGAAACCTAAACCTCTGATCGAAACTGGTCAAGTGCAAGGAAGTCAACTGTGTATGTTCTGCAACAAACGTGTCTATGTGATGGAGAGACTCAGTGCTGAGGGAATGTTCTTCCATAGGGACTGCTTCAAATGCCAAGATTGCGACATCACGATAAGGATTGGAAACTATGCTTATCTACCCGCTCCTGATGGAGGAAAAGGTATGTTATATTGTAAAATTACCATAAATTTCACCATTGTGTTATAGTTCATCATCACAAGTCAAGATTGCGACATCACGATAAGGATCGGAAACTATGCTTATCTTCCAGCTCCTGATGGAGGAAAATGTATGTTATATTGTATACTTACCATAAATTTCACCATAGTGTTCCACCATAATGTTACTAAATGTTCATCATTGCAAATCAAAATTGTAACATCAGGTTTTGCTAAGGTTTGGAAACCATGTTTATCTACTTGCCCCTGATGGAGGGAAAGGTTAGTTTTACCGTAAAATTACAATAAGTTACACCAAATATTTCACCAGTCTTTTCATAGTGTTACTAGATGTTCATCTTTGCAAGTTAAAATTGTGATATCACAATTGGGATTTCAAACTATTTTTTACCAGCAAGACATTTTCTAAAAACTAGAATTTTGCTCTGTTTGATATTGCTTGGACATAACCTGGAGAAGTGATTGTCTTTTCTCAAGGCTTGAATTGTCTAATGTATTATTGTATCTGCAGTGTCTAACCTTTACATTTTGTCTTCTTTATCGTTACAGGTCGTTTCCTATGCAGGGAGCACTTTGCAGCCAGCAAGCAAGCCGCCAGGAAGAGAACTCTTCGTGACAAAGAGAAAGAAGCCATCAATCCAAAGGTATTGACAAAACCAAGTCTGATTTTTATGAAAAAGAAGGAATTTCCTTAAAGAAACTCATGTTTAGATATAAGAAATATACCTGTATAACACAATTACAGTCCTCCCAATCGTTAAGAATATTGAGGAAATAATATGAATTTGTGACAATTTTGAGAGAGTTTCAAGACCATTTCCAAAGAGTTTTCTATTACACAGTCATATGGGAAGCATGGTTCCTTTCCTCCTTTTTTCAACAAATCATTCCTCTTTTTCGATAATATGGGTTGAGAGTTATGTAATTAGCTTTACAAACACCATGAACTGAACATATACATCTACATACTTTGTGACTAAATTGCTTTCAAGTTAACCTTTGCATTTTTATTCATTGTGATATGAGATGACTTGTGTGTAATAGAGTGCTAAAGGCATGGTGATTATTCTGAAGTTCATAGAGTTTTTTATTCCTATATTTCTAAGCCTCTGTTTCATTATGATCATCAGAACATAAATCTAGTTAATATGAATTTGATAAACTCGAAATCAATAATTTCAGGAAGTTACAAGCATGTAATCAATGGATACATGGAGCTGCCTATTTTTTTTAAATTTTTTAACAGTTTAACCTCAGAATAGTGTGGCTTGCATCATGTACATCATAGATTACTAATTTTTGACATCACTAAGCTATGTATTTCACTGTGAAAATCACAATACTGTAGAATTGATACTGATTTTAAGCAATTCATGTTGAAATTATGTTCCTGAAATGATCCGTAAACTATCTTTCCCATTTTTCTCCCTCGTTTGACAATTTCAGAAGCAGGTGTTCTCCTTCGATTCCATCGACGAGGAGGTCGTGGGAGATGAGAACGAGAACATCTCGCACACAGATGCCGTCTCCCCGCGTACTCCTAAGACGCCGAAGACGCCTTTCAGGAAACGATCACTCCTCTCGCCGTTCTTCGGCAAACGCTCAAAGACAACTCCAGAAAGAGATGGTAAGCAGCCATAAACCAATAGAGACTTAGAAAATTAAAAGTTAATAAAAGTAATGGTCCTATGAATTCTTTATCATATTCTCCATTCAGTGTTGATACACAATGGAATTTTTGTGCTCTAAATAGTTACTGAAATCCTTAGAATTTGGTTCTCCCCTTTCAGGCAATTTTGGTTGGACGAGGGATAGGAGAAATCTCAGGCATTGTGATCATCTTGTATAGCAATAAGTCTGCTGACTCTCCATTGAAGTGGGTGTAAAGTTATGTGTTTGTGTGTGTTATTAGTAATCTTATTGTTTGTTATTTTGGGGTGTCAACTTTCGAAGATAACTCCAGAGAAATATAGGAAGAGGGGAAATCTTGTGCTTTGTTAGAACCTGCTTTTGATAGGATGACAATCTTCGACATCTATTTTTTAATATATGCTAAAAGAAATTGAGTTCACCTGTAAATACAGACATTTTTTATTAGTAGTATTACTTTACATAAGTATTTCATTCATTTGTGGAGCTAGGGAGAAGAAATTTGCATTATCATAATTGCAATGTACTTTTTAACATGCATTATTTCCAAGATTCCACGCATTGTAGTTAGATGTACAGCATGATGAATGAACTATAAATTTTTATCGCTTTGTATCTTGATGAGACTTGTGATATTTCTTTGATTTAAAAGAAATGCAGAAAATGTATGAGAAGATGGCCGAATCGAAAGGTGCTCTAACAGAAGAAGAACAAGCGAGATATAATCTTGGTACCTCGGTCAATACAGATGATGAACTAGATGAGTAAGTAGTCCCTAGAATAGGATGTAGAATTGGTATAACATAAAATATGTAACATCTATAGGAACTCTGAGAAAAGAGGAAAAAGCTCGATATACAGATGAAAATTATTATCATTGTAACTACTCGTACGTCGTAACTACTTGTACCTTATTTCTTCTCATGGCGTTAAAAATTTATACCAGTATTATTTGGCTTCAAGCTAGGATTATCTTCCTGATGTTCCCATTTGCTACACAATTTGGATCATGCTAATTTTTACACACATGCTAGGCAGATGGTTGATGATTATTCCCTGTAAACTCTGTTACTGGACACTCCCGCGATAAAAAGTTATGTTAGGGGTCAGGGGGAAAACACTTTGCTATGTATGTTTAAAAAAAATTAAAACATGTGGAGGCTTCGTGGTGTAGTTGTTCTGACTCTCGCCTTTCAAACCGAGGGTCGTAGGTTCGAATCTCACCCATTTATCTACACTGTGCTGCACTCAACCTAGTTGTTTAAAAGGGTACCTGGTAGGATATGAAGATTGTCGTCGCCACTGTAGCTTATGCTGACATTGCAAAAGCTCTGAGGGAGCTAAGGAAATTCACTTTGCGCATTTGATATTGTTATATATTAACAATATTGTCAACATATTGTCAACATATATCCTTTATTAAACCGGGGTAATGATATTAAAAGAGCACTTTGGGCCGTATGGGAAAAAGTGCCATATAAGAAATATTATTATCATCATTATTCTTATTGTTATTATTATTACTATCAATAAAATGTCTTTTACTTTTAATCGTAAAATTTTTAGATCATCAGACAGTGAGCTTGATGATGAGGAGAAGGCTTGGCTAGCAAAGGAAGGATTGTCGACAAGTAAGTTCCCGAAACTAGACCATTCTCCAAAAATTTTACATACACCACTTATATCTTATTGGTTACGTGTTTCTGTAAGTTTTTAAGATAAGGGCTCAAAGTTTTCAGGGTAACATATAACTATTATTCAATTTGGTATTTGTATAAATCACAAATATTTCTCCCAAAATTTTACTCACTCCTGGCCCTCTTGTATTATATTTGTTATGTGTTTCTGTTAGTTTTAAGATAAGGGCTCAAAA
Organism: Temnopleurus reevesii; assembly: GCA_036244855.1. Taxonomy (NCBI): domain Eukaryota; kingdom Metazoa; phylum Echinodermata; class Echinoidea; order Temnopleuroida; family Temnopleuridae; genus Temnopleurus; species Temnopleurus reevesii. Next base: position 34,499 of record BQKZ01003312.1, read on the forward strand.
TTTACAGGGTAGCATATGACTATCATTCAATTCGATATTTGTAAAATTCACACGTTTCCACCAAAATTCTATACACCCCTTGTCTCATATTGGTTACAAGTTTCTGTCAGTTTTTAAGATTACTGCTGACATTTTTCAGGCTGTATGACTATTATTCAAATACTCATTAGGTATTTGGTAAAGTTACAAAAATTTCTAGCAAAATTCTACACATTCCTCTCATTTTAAACTATTTTTCTTCAATATGTTTCTGGAAGTTTTGAAATTTTTGTGATGAAATTTTTTTTTAGGGTATACGATTTTTATTGATTCATAATTATCAAAAACAGAAATTTACCCCTAATACCACACAGCATTGGTATTTCATATGGGAATTTTTTTTAATGAGCAGAAGTTAAATCTTTATACACTTCCATTACCCTGAACTGAAATCTATTTACTCCTCGTTCTGCAATTCTTTCAGATTATTTGTTTCATAAATTTCAATCCAATATTTTCATGATGAAAATTAGTAATCAAACCAACTTTTTTTCTTTTAATCTTTGTATGATATCACATTAATTACTTTTTTCTTAAATTTTTAATAGCGCTAAATATTCTTTTAGCTTATTTACACACACAAAACATCAAGAAATTTTTCAATGTTTTAGAAGCATAACAGAATAACTAAGACCAAATTCTGCATCACATGTAATTTGTTTTGAGGGAAATGTATAAGTAAGAAAATTTCTCTTTCAACTGATTTTGTGGGGTTGATACAATCAATGTCCCTAGTGTTACATTTGAAATTCAGGACATCTCTCGCTTTTCATTCTAAATTTTGGCAAACTATAATGGAACAAAAACTGACCCACTTTCATAAAACACACATAATATTGGACTTCCTTATAGAGACTTGCTAACACATGCCTACCCATCTATCCTATCTATGGTACCCTCTAGAGAACTAATACAACAACAAAGATAATTTCCCTTTGGTGGATGACTTTACCCTATTAATAATCTAATTTTGTTATGCTATCTCTAAATGATGACAAATGATGGTAGATTCATCCTCAAACCAACTTATAATTGCATTAAATTTATTTTACAATTTTGCTACTGGGTATTCCTTGAACTGGATTGAGAATGACTTTAAGAACAACCGGTATCACTTTTTGCGCTGAATGTACCCATAATATCATCAATTATTAAGCACAAGAACTGATACCAGTCGTTCTTAATGTCCTGGGCGGTGTTTCACCAAATCGTTCTCAAAGTTATGCACGACTTTAAAAAAGACTGGAGTATGTTAACGATTGTAATACGCGTAAGAATCTCGATCATTCACCACGAGAACTGATCCCACTCATGCGTAAAGTCGTTCTTAAAGTCTTCCGTAACTTGATGAAATATCGCCTGGGACACATTTGTCACAAGCTGGTGTCTTAACTCAAGGAATTACCCTTACATTAGAGGGGAACCCACCCCTGGAATTATCCTGTTTGAATTTAATGAAGACAAATCAGATGAACAATCTGAAAATTTGATTAAGATCGCATAATCTGTTCAGAAGTTATGAATTTAAAAAAAAATCTTCATGATATTGCGACCCCTGTCATTGATAAGGATCCACGCGCTTGGTAATATTGATGGAATCGGTTGGCGGATCCCCATCTACAGCAGGGATTGTGATATCATCTAAAATTTAAAAACTCATCATGTTTGAACAAACTGTATAGTTTTCCCCAAATTTTCACAGCTTATTTATCTGATTTTTCCTCATTCTATGAGAGCATGATACATGTAATCACAGGCGTTGGTTCCCCTTGAGTATTTCATTCATTACCATTGTATTATTGCAATGTATATTTAGCAAATTTACCCCATGTCTGTGCTAACTCTTGCTTCCCGCTATTTTGCTTTCAATGTAAATCCCCATTTTCATCTGACAATTTTCTCCTGAAGAGAAATCAACTTGTAATCTTTTTAATTTCAAACTCATCTGTTTTATCATTGACCTGACTTTTAAAAAATCTATTTCCTTGCAGACCAACTCAAATTTGCACAAATTTCTTCTGCCTGGCTATAAAAAGCAAATTATACCTTTTGGGGTTTTTTTTCGTCCTCACGTTCATCCAAAATATAGAATTAAACTCATTTTTGTAACATTGCTTAATATGCTGTATATAGCGGGCAGCAAGAGCTACAGACTAAATGTGTGCTTTTCATTCTTTGTATTCATACATGTAATATTGATGTATCCTATTCATTTTGCGTTTTACATTCAATATATGATCTATTTGTGACTTTGCTGTGTTTCAAGGAAGAATTAATTGGTCAGTTTTGGCCCACTTTCAGCCAAAAATTTAAAAAAGAATTATGAAATGAATTTTGAAAGAAATATTATCTTGGATCAAATGATGAAAGAATTCATTGAGAAATGGAATACAGTTCTTTTATCAGAGGACATCATTTTTATGAATCAGAATTCTAATTACTCTTTGTAATGCAGACCTTGAAATTTCTGATCATCTTAAAGAAGACAGAGAAACAAAATTAGGCATTTTAGATATTGGTTTTTGTTTATTGAAATGAATGTCAAGAATCTTGCAAGAGTTATGGAATGGGGTTCATGTTTTTCAATGTTGCATGCTTTGCTTTTATATAATGTATATCTGCATGTATTTGTTGCATGAGCTTTAGCATTTCTTTCTCTTTGTGCATTTTCAAGAAATATAAGCATGCTTTTCAATATTATGGCACCTTTGTCATTAAGAAAATCTGTGCCACAAATGGTATCTTCTGAATATGGTATAACCTTTTTGCTCCTAGCAATATTGCTCTCAAGGATTTATTGATATAGTTTGAATCAAAATCAATTTCCAAGTCAAACTATGATGAGTATTAGATTTAAAATCATTAGAAAGTAAAAGAGATTAGTACTAACATGGAATTGCCTTTTTGGGATATCCTCTTCTCCAAAGAAAATGCTTGAAAATGAGAAATTATGTGAAATTCAATCAGGAGATACCTTTATTGTGGTCCCAGGTTTTCTGCTCTCTGCTTTTGGCTTATCTTTTTTTTTCTATGGTTAAAAAAACGATACTATTTTATGTCAAGTACTGTCCAACCTTGTTTATCTGACCATGTTGGGTCTTTTCTCAAAACAAAAAGTGGCTGTCCTATATATCTTCTCTCAGGGTCCAAAAATGAGTATAAACGGGGCTGTGATTCATGAAGCCATTCAGTTTTGAAGACATCCAAATGTCACCATTATAGTAAAGTAATGTACATTTCAATTGGAAAAGCAGCTATATATTTTTTGCTCACAATATGGGCACCTGGGTTGTGTTTCATAGAATTGTTCATTTATCTATGCATGACTCTACAAACGACTGATGACCATTTTCTGCTCGGAGTGATATCCGCTGGCGCTGAAAGGCACCTTCAAAATTGTCACCAGTCGAGCGTAAATGTACGGACAGCTTTATGAATATTCACAACCTGAGATGTATTGTATTATAATAAAAAAAATGAGGTTGGACTGTACTTATTTATCTACTGTCGGTGTTAGCTTCTTGGGAGCAATCATTATGTTTAGGTGAAGTATATTACTCTTGCTATTAAATTTTAATCATCATCATCCAATCTTTTATACTTTTCATTTTTATCTGATGGCAGTTTCATCTCCATATAAATGTCTTGTCCAATGTTCCAACTAAAAGTAAAATGTTTATTACACGCTATTTAAATTCCTTTTGACCAAAGTATACATTAAATAAATAATACTAAAGAAAAGTTCCAGATTAGAGACATTTTGAGTTTGAAAAATAAATCTTTATTTCAAGATAATAAGCAAGATTGATAGTGTAAAAATTATGATTAAACAGTTTCAAATTTCCTAACTTTCAAACGAGTAAAAGCTATTGAAATCAGCAAATTTGGTATTTTGATTATGTATTTTTATATTTGTTTCAATACTTTTTAAGTTTTTGGATGATGATATAGCTTGAACTAGTTATAAAAGTTTTTATTCATCTTACAAAGAGGAGTTGGAAAAATTGTCAAGTAATGTATTGATTATTTTTTGTTTATTTATTGATTTATTTATTTTATTATTTTATTATTTTTAATTTACAATGACATTCTAACACAATACTTGTAATATTTGACAATATACAGGGTATTGTATTTCATATAGTCAATATACCAAACTATGTAATATCTCACACTGCTTATCAACCAAATCCACTAATTTCTGCTTATTCAATGCTATTTAATTCATATATACTATGTTTCGTTTTTCCCATGTCTTTGTTTATGATTTGTTTTCACCTATCCATATATGTTAATTTATAATTTTCATTCCGAAGGCTGGTTCAAAGTCGAGACGAAAACATTTCAATTTTCACCCATGTTTTTTTTTTCATTCAAAGGAGTACAGAGGTGGTGTTATTTTATACACGTGAATGAACGCCTTTTTAAATGCAAAAAAAATAAAATTATTTTATATTAGATTATAAAACACAGGATATAATCGGTGTAAGAATGTTGATTTAAATGTTTTTAAATGATGAACAAATATACAAGAATCACACAAATTTAATTTGGAAAATGAGATACTTCAATGCGGATGGCTCAAAGATTATTTCTTTTATTTGATCTTTGATTAAAAAAAACATAATCACTTGACTAGATGCTTTTTCTGAGTCAGTTTTCTTCAAGCAAAAAATTTGATAAGAACAGCACATTTTTTTTAAATCACCTCAAAATTGCCCCCTCTTACGCATTTAGGCAAATTTCAGGGAATAATGTTTACTTTTCATATTTGATAAACAGTTTTAGACATTGAGGAATAGTTTCAACACTTGACTGTGTCAGTTTTTTGTGGAAAAGTTGCAAAACAAAACATCTTTTTTATAGCAATCCTGCTAAAATGCATAGCAAATTGCAATGCGATACCACAAAAATTGTTCCCTGAATGAACTAAAAACCATGAGTAAAAATTGTGAATTTTTATCTCAATCCTTGAACCGGTCTAAAAGCAAGTGTATCTATTATGTGACAGTGCCTACTCCTGTATAGATTTATGATTTTGTAGAATTAATTCTTTTGTTTTTGGTAGACACCTATCTTCAATTTAATTTTTTTTTTGTTTGTCATCATCAATTAAAACTCTCATCGTGTGCTTTCCATGCCTATTCTCGATTTTAAACGCAGATTCAGCAGTTACGACCCTCAATGCTCAATATGACCCCAGTTTTGGGCCCCAGAAAGGCGCTAACTCTTACCCCTCTTTATACTACATGATATGTTTCCATGTACAGTGCAAATTGGAATTATTTTCTTACCTGTAATCACTATAAAGCTGAGAAAATGTTATCAATGTTGAATTATCAAAAAGATAATCATTTTCGTAATAAAGTATTGTTTAAACTTCAACCAAAAAAAACAAAAAAATGTTATCGCAGAGATGACTGGACCGTATGAGTTTTTAAAGTGATAACAGGTAGCAGATAATTCTGAATTGCACTGTATCCGCCCCATCCAGGTACCTGATTCACCTGTTGCCTCTGACCTCTAAGTTCTTGTGCCCCTCCCCCCTCCCCTGCAGTAGGAGTATCTAATCCAGGGTTTAGGACTGATAGCTAAATTAATTAATTTTTTTTTCCAATTCAAATGCGTTAATTCAATTTCGTTAAAATACAACACACAAACAAAATAATTACAATGAAATACATCAACAATCAACAAGACGGTAAATTGAAGAGGAAAAAAGTAGGATGAAAGGATGAAAATTAGGATAAATTAAAAAAATCATATTGAGTGAAGTGTCATGAAAGAAATTTGCTGCCCTCCAAATTTATGTTGTTACTTTCTATGTGAGTTTCTCAATAAACATCAAACCATAAAAAGAGATGTCAGCAAAGAATTATGTTAAAGGCTATAATGCTTGGTTAAGAAAGATGAAATCAATAGATGTGAATAATGATTCAAAACATGAAAACATCATTGTGTATTCACTTGACTTCTCTGACACCCTTCATTATCCACACCAAAAACAAAAACAAATAATTTGTACAATCTTCTCAGTCACATGTATGTCAAACATCGTGGGACAACTGATCAACTCTCTTCAATTAGTTATGTCATTGTTTACCACTTCCAATCTTTCAAGTAAATCATGCATAGAGCGTTAAAATATTACTGCCCTTGGATAACATTGCCTTTTGTAAAGAGATAATAGGTATAAATTGGTGCATTTGGGATAGATTAATATAGAAATCATCAGATATTTGTTTCGTTATGGTATATGGCATATATGATGGTAATCATGCTGAATATTAACTTAAGTTATCAAAGAACAAAATTTTACCAATGTCCCAGAATGGCCAAATCTGTTGGGTGCAATCTTCTAATTCAATACAGTCCTCCCATCCCCATCAACTCCCAAAACTGAAGCACTTTGGTTTTGGGGCCTCTTGCTCCCTTCTTTCATCTGCTGCCCTCAACTTTTGCTCCCCCCCCCCTATTTTGTTCTAATTTGCACTCCTTATTCTTGAACTTGATCAATGTTTGAGCAGATAACACTCGGTAGATTCACCTAGATTTCTCCTTTCAAATTTATTTTTTGTAAAAACACTCTATATAAAAGTTTTCCTATCCTTACCTGTATGGGATCTAAGGCAACTTTTAAACGTTCTTTCATAATGTTTAGAAACGTTTGAAGAATAGACAGTATTAAATTTTCATTTATTCAATTGACAAGTTAGGCCATGTTAAAAATTGACAAATGTCTGATCAGGAAGTTAAGTAATCTTGCTTTAACATTTGGTTATAATTTGTAAATTGATTTAATTAAAAGATATTGATTTTATAGGTATTGATCAAACCTTAATTGATCTTGATTTTTTTATAAAAAAATTCAAGCTTACACAAGAATAGTTCATTGAATAAATCTTATGAAAACTTATAATCTACATTATTCACTCTTGGGTTTCTTAAAAAGAGCTTCAAGCTTGTCCTGGCCGTTAAAGAATGTTGTTGCTTTGTATTGTACTTGAAAATTGCAGAATCATTGCTCAAAATCATGTTTCCAAAGTGATTGATTTTGTATCACATTATTAAACATAAAGGAACATGGTATGAAAACATTTAGTACATCAAACATAACAAAAATATACGGAAATACAGAAGATTAAAATTTGTCCAGGGCAAAGCGTAATACTGCAATAAATATATTATACCAATAAATAGGAATTTCTCATTCTCCAAATCCCACTTGGTGTCTTTAGGAACATTGAAAACCGATGCCCCACCCCTTTCTTCATCTTCATGCACAACTGCAATCTAATGCTCTGCCGTGCCCCCCCCCCCCCCCCCCCCCCCCCCCCCCCCCCCCCCCCCCCCCCCCCCCCCCTCTTCCACTCTCTCTTATATATGGAGTTTTCGATTTCATTTGTCACAGTCACAGTTGACCGGAAGTATAGGTCAACCAATGTCAACATGTTGATTTCTCTTGTTAATTCACTCCCAAAATCAGTTTCGATTCCAGATGACGTCACAATGGCATTCACACAAGAGGCACACGCTCATCTACGGGCTCGTCACAGATCAGTGACCGAATGGGAAAATCATGAAATGCTTGTCACAGATTTGGAGGGCTCATCACAGATTAATCAGAGCTGTGACCATGTGCAGCTGCGTGCAAACTGTGACGTGTACCTCCCGTCTACTGTGATTGTGACTGTGACGAATGATATCGAAACCCCCATATGCCCACTCCTTGGGTCAAACACCTTCCTTGTAGAAAGAACTTTCTCCTTAAACAGGGAATTCCCCTTGCTTTGGGGGAAATCCCCTATGGTACATTAAGGAAACTCCCTTTTTTGGTTTCAACAAGGGCTTTTCTATCAGTGGTGTTTATACTCTGGTTATAGGGATTCCTAACAAAAATTTCACATTTTTTGTATTAAGTAGAGTAATTCAATTTTCACTGAACACCCAGAGAGTTGTTATTGAAATAGATTATTTTTTTCCCCAGAACAATCATTTTTTTTTAAATTCTTTAGTTGATGATGCAATTTACATGTTTCACTTTTCATGCCTTTTCGTTTTAAGTATGCCTCATAATAGTTCAAAAAGACATGAGAAAAAAATACTCTCTTTTATTCATAATTGAATTTAAAAATGGATTTGTTTACATTTTAGTGGTATTATTCTATTAGATGTTAAATTGTTATCAACTCTTGTTTTTCTGGACTAATGTCAGAAAATCATCAAAATGGCTATCGTAGTTTAAAATGCTCAACCTTTGTATTTTTTAAATTACATCCCCAATTTTCCCCGAACAGTCATTTCAATTTTCATTTTTATTTAATTTGGGTTCATGGCTTCATGAATATTTATTGGATGTTAATACTCAGATAATTTAATTCTTGGACACATCCATTGTCCATTAATTTTGATTCATCCATTTGTTCACATTCACACAAATTTCATCCACTATTAAAGATATTTCTTTTGTGTTCATTTGAGTTCAAGATTTACACATTTATCGAGCAAACGTTCATAACATTTTGCATGTAAAACAATCATTTATATGCAAAATAAATTATTGGCATTACATCATCACAAAATGGAAATCATCATTATTTTGCAATTAATCACAGATGGAAAATATTGATGGAAGAAACATTTTCTTCTTAACATAAGATGTTTCTCTCTTTTTTTTTTATGGGGGGGGGGGAAGGTTACCAAAGTTCTTATTTTGTATAGCTAATATAAATGGATCATGGACATTTCTCCCTCATTGCAATCTTATTTTCTTTCATTTGCATTAATCTTCTGCAATCATTCATTATCACATTATGGAAAACGCTAAAACATATACAAAACAAAATTAAACACAATCCCGGGAATAAAATTCAAGGGGAGTGAGAGTGATTGCTCGCCTAAAGCTCTCCTTAAATGTTCTTGGGGGAGTGATTTATGGAGCCCCTTTTATCCCAAATTTTACTACACGAAGACCCAATTTAGCTCCCCTAAACCTCTCTCTGAGAGCCTCTAGGAGAGCTATTTACAGCTCCCCTTCAAATTCTTAATTTTAGTCTCTGCAGTCGTTAATAAAGGTTCAAATACCCAATTCTGGACATAATATTTCAATATTCCAAGGAACATGAAGGTGTGCGATTTCATTTCATTTAAAAGAATATCTTTGTCGTTCAAAAAAGATATATATATATATATA
>BQKZ01003312.1:50916-64396 GCA_036244855.1 Temnopleurus reevesii
CCACCACCTCCACCTACACCACCTACACCACCACCATCATCACCACCACCACCAACACCTTCACCACCGCTCGTACTACCCATCTCCACCACCACCACCACCACCACCACAACCACCACCCACCCACCACCTCCACCATCTCCACCACCACCAGTCAAGAAACTAAGCGTAGATGCCAACCTAACAGGTTCCTTTGACATTGACTCAACAACTGATGAAGAGGAAAGCAAGCCAGAGGAAGTCAGCATGGAGAGTGACCGTGTAGAGCAGGTGACAGACTCGCCTCGCTCTAAAGGCAAATCCCCCAGGAGAATGTGGGGCAAGCGTTTCAAGGTGAGATATCTGGGACTTTCCCCTTCAAGGGTCAAGGGACTTTCCCTTCTTGAATCAAGGGATTTTCATAGCTCCCTACTATTACTAATTTTTAGTAATCGTTACGAATCCGGGCCTCAGATTTGTCAAGTTTTATGTAAAATCCAGAAAAGATTACTAATTTTGGCAACATATTAAAAAGCACCATATATTTCAATGTAATATATCCAAAGATTACTAATTTGTAGCAGGATTATTACAAATTTTCACTGACTCAGGTTGGCAGCAATGGATTTTCCCTAGTAGGGTCAAGGGATGTTCCTTGCAAGGGAATTCCCATAGCAAATCAACCTCTCAACCTCTCAATTTTAAAACCATAGTATTTTCATTGATTGCTTTCTTCTACCCAATTCCATATAAAGCAAAGTAGCATTAAATCTCCCCCATTTTTGTAATACCAGGGATGTCAGTTTCCAGACAAACACCTTAATTCAGGCCCAGGCAATCGAATTTCAGGCTGTAGATTTTTTTAAATAGAGTTTTCTGTACACAATATTGAATTCCAGTTAATTTTCAGACTCTCTGATTGATTCTAATTATTATCCATGCAATACATTATATCAGGGAAATTACCTCAACAATTATTTAATCGCTTCTCAGAAATTACATCTCATCAAGCAAGCTTTCTTTAACTCAAGATTCTAAATTTCATAAAAAGATTATCAGTCTAATATTTTCCGCAAAATAGGTAATGTCTCTGTTTGCTAATCACCAAAAATTCTCTCTTTCACAGATGATGAACTCTGTCCGTTTATTTTTTTTTCAATGCAGTATTAATGCAAATCCTTTGTATCTTTCATGATGAACGTCAATGTATTTTGTCAGATTGTGTTCTAATGTCTTTAAATTACCTGTCTTTTATTATGTTCAAATAATAATTAGATTCAAATTGCAAACAGAGTCTACCACGTAGCTGTCTAATGCTATACATAATTAAACACCAAACAAATGTTGTTTATCATAGATTTACACAGCAAGCTAATGCAGTGCAAACATTTCCTAATATTCTACTTTATTCATCCACAATCCAATCATTTTTTTTCTATGTGTACTGAAACAGAGATTAAGGTCTCTTAAAAAGCTCCGGAAGGTAACTTAAAAAAAAACTAATCAGATTATATTTGCATGTATGATCAATAAGAAAGTTATTCATACCCCTTTTGAATGTAATATCTGATTTTGGTAATAACTTGAAAGCAAATGTTCACAGAATTGTCAAAAAAACTTGAGAAAAATAATAAAAATTTGAATAGTATTTTCAAAACCACATCAATGATATGCACCAAATTGTTTTGAAATAAAATGTATAATGACATGGTAGTCAGAGAATAAAGAACAGAAAATTTTGTAGGGATGACAAATATTGTGTTTTTGACTACATTTTGTCATGCCTTTAGCCTGTTTTTTAACTTCTTATTAAATTTATCCTGTCAAGACAAGTCATTATGTGCAAAATACGATCCAAGATTAGCTTTAAACCGATGGACTACTAAATTTCCTTATTCTATTTCAGCCATTTTATGTTGGAAAAAAAAACATTGAAAGGGGTATGAATCATTTTGTTAGCAACTGAACATTTAATGTAACGATATATGCGCATCAGGTCTTAATCATTTTTGTTTTCTGTTTTTAAGCAGATTTTTCTGTTTTATATTTAGGTTTTGTCATTAAGCCCCGGTCACATAGGACCCTGGAAGCATCACGATTCACCCCGCCTCGTTGTTCTGAAGCAATTAACTGTGAATTAACAAAGAGTCAGGGTGAATTGTGTTGCTTCCGGGGTCCTATGTGGCCGGGGCTTAACCCTCAGTGTATATCTGCCATTTTTTTGTTTTTGTTTTTGTTTTGTTTGGGGGATTTTGATGAGGATCAATGCATGATTTTATAAATGTTAAAGGGACCCTTTTTTAGTCATTCGTTAGCTAGATCATGATTTTATTTCATTTTGTTCAATCTTTTCAGTTGAGACATCCCCAAAAATATTCCCAAGTTGTACATACATAAAAAATATGTTGTGTTGGCCTAGTCCAAATTATTTTTTAAACTTTTTTGTTTGTGGCATTGCAAACCCATCCCATTTATTTCTCCCAAACACATTGTTTTCTCATTTTTTTTAAAGATTATATCCCTTTCTTACTTTCTTTCTTTAATTTCTCTTATACTTTAACTTTTCTCCTACATCATTCTACCGTTCTTATTCCATATATTTCAGCCTAGATAGTGTTCTTTTTTTTTGGGGGGGGGGCTGATAATTACTCTTTTTGTAAAAATTACAATGATGGTTCTGTGGTATTCATCCCCTATTTTGATACTGGTTTACAGATTTGCCACCCTTCCCGGACCCCTTTTTTCTATTTTGCTCCATTTTTCTGTTTATCCGTTACATCCACCGCGTCCCTATTTAGTAATGTCAATGTCTAATCATTGCTTGTGGTAGGGCATTGTCTGTGAAGTTTGTGACAATGAAAATTGACTTTTTGACATATAATCCTGGTTTGAGGCAAGAAGTACTGCACTTTCTTTATATTTTTTCCTCAATATTAATAAAGACTAGAATGCGAGCTTCAAAATGAGCTTTGTCATCACGGTTGGTCATCACATGGCTTTTGTGCGTCTGGGATGAAATAACAAAATGTCACACACATCACCCAGAATTCCNATTTTTTTTCTATGTGTACTGAAACAGAGATTAAGGTCTCTTAAAACGCTCCGGAAGGTAACTTAAAAAAAAAACTAATCAGATTATATTTGCATGTATGATCAGGAAGAAAGTTATTCATACCCCTTTTATAACTTGAAAGCGAATGTTCACAAAATCGCCAAAAAAAAATGTTCAAAATCTGAATAGTAATTTCAAAACCATATCAATGATATGCACCGAATTGTTTTGAAGTAAAATATATACTGACATGGTAGTCAGAGAACAAAGACCAGAAAATGGCTCAAGATTAGCTTTAAATCCTTTACTATCAAGTTTTGTTATTTTATTTTATCCATTTTGCAAGGGGTATGAATGCTTTTGTTAGCAACTGAACATTTCATGTACCGATATATGTGCATCAGGTCTTAATCATTTTTGTTTTTGTTTTTAAGCAGATTTTTCTGTTTTTAGGTTTTGTCATTACCCTCAGTGTATATCTGCCATTCTTGTTTTTGGTTTTGTTTTGTTTGGGGGATTATGATGGGGTTCAATGCATGATTATATAAATGTTAAAGGGACCTTTTTTAGTCATTCATTTGCTAGATTAGGATTTTATAATTTATTTTGTTCAGTCTTTTCAGTTGAGTCATCCCCTCCAAAGAATTCCCAAGTTGTACATACATTAAAAATATGTTTTATTGCCCTGTTCCAAATTATTTTTTTAACTTTTTAGTTTGTGGCATTCCAAACCCATCCCATCTACATTGTACTTCTCCCAAACACTATGGCCCGTATTCCGATAGCGAGGTTTAAGTTAACCCTGGTCTAAATCTGTGGTTTAAGTATGGGTAGCCAAAAGTGGCTTGAATCTATAACATTCAATTATAAATTTACCAGCACATTTGGCACTCATAGCATTTAAAACTGTCTCGGAATAAAAACTTCAATAGTTTTCTACATTATTAGAGCATGGGAAAAATAGCAGTTAACATAAAAATTATACATTGTAAATAATGTTTTGGCACTTTTGGCTATCCATACTTAAACCACATATTTAAACCACGGTTAACTTAAACCTCGCTATGAGAATACGGGCCATTGGGTTTTTTTTTCATTTTTGTTAAATCATATCCCTTTCTTTAATTTCTCCTATACTTTTACTTTTCTCCTCCATCAGTCAACCATTCATATTCCATATATTTCAGCCTAGATACCGTACATGTAGTTGGGATTTTTTTTTGAGGGGGGGGGGGATAATTCCATCTATTTGTAAAATTTACCACGATGGTTCTGCAGTATTCATACCCTATTTAATTTACTGGTTAACAGATTTTTCCCTCTTCCCGGACCCCTTTTTTCTATTTTGCTCCATATTTCTGTTTATCCGTTACATCCCAAATTAGTAATGCCAATGTGTAATCATTGTTTGTCACTGTGAGCAAAAGGAACAAAGACTCTGGACAAAGGAAACAATTTTATTCAAACATTCACAATAGCATCATGATCACAACAGAAAGTCCCAGGTGCGACTCTTGTTCAACATTTTTCCACAGAGTAAGAAGAGATGACATGTATGTGTCCATCGAGCTATTGTTAATGCTTGAATGGAAGTACTTTACTTTGTCCAAGGCCTTTGTTCCCTCTTCTCACAGTGTGTGTTGGGGCCATATCTGTGAAATGTGTGACCATGGAAATTGTTGGGTTTTTTTACACCTAATCCTGGTTTGAGGCAGGAATCATTGCACTTTCTTTTTATTCTTCTCAATATTCATAACATTTAGACTAGATTGCGAGCTTCAAAATGAACTGTGTCATATCACGGTTGGTCATCACATGGATTTTGTGCGTCTGGGATGAAATAACAAAATGTCACACACATCACCCAGAATTCTGGCCCAATGAAGTGTGACGTGATGTTCAGCCGTGATAAGTCAAGGCTCATCTTGAATTTTATTAGTTTTATTTTTATATTATTTTATTTTCNCGAATTTGGGATGAAGGGAGGTGACAGAACATGCCACTCAAAAAAGTTTGGGACCGCTTTATATTAACTCCACTATAAGCTCATTTTTGGGATGTTTAATGAAGCGAGAGAACTCACTGAAATCCCTCATGCGTGAAAAGGATTACAGTGTGTTTGCTTACATGCAAGGCAGTTGCATTTTTGGTATTTACAGAAACAATTGAAACCTTGCATAAATATGCTTATTCACATTTGACAGTGGTCCCTTATATTTTTGCATGAGATGAATAACTCATATTCCAACCCTATATGTAGCGGTGATGGGATAGTTTTATAAAAAACATTGAGGGTAGAATGAATATCTTTTATTTAGTTTTCTTTGCTCTTTTTGTCCATCAAGCGTACATATTTATCTTTCTCATTGTCCCCTATTATATTGGACTTGGGCTATGGCACCTTTCTTTCTCTCTCTCTCTGTCTCTCTCTCTCTCTTTCAACCTTGGTCTTACCCTCTCTTTTCTACCACGCCCCTTCTGCTCTGTACTGTATTTGTTTGGAGATCATTTTTTCTGTTCCTCCCATTTTCTCCTCTTCTCCAACCCGTGGATTATTTTCATCCATATCTCTTCCCCTTTGTTCCATTTCCTCTCTGTCTGTCTGTCTCTCTCTCTATCGCTTCTTTATACTCCTACATCTCTATTATCCCATTCCTTCTCTATTACTCTCTTCCTCTTTGTTCTTTCATATTTTGTTTAAATTTGCTGTGTTACCTGTGTCTAATTTTGTTGTGTTTTCCACAAACCCACTCCCCCTTCCCATATAAAAGGCAAAAAAAAATCATCCAATATCTCTTTCCGTGGTGCGAAAAGTTTGCTTAGTCTTGAGAACTATATTCTTCCTTTGAAACAGTTTCTCGCTCTTGTGATTTGAAACGTGTGACATGATTCCAATATTATAGAACTCCTTTTCTTAAAAGTATTCCATCCATAAATAGTTAAAAAGCACATTCTATTCTGTATTGTATAAAGCATTTTCATATTAATAGATATTTGATTATATATTCCACCAGTTGAATTAGCTCCTCAAAATTCTCATACATGGCAAAGATTATTTTGAATTGGGTTCAAAATTTTGCTTCCATATTTCCATCTCCCATTGCTTCAATCATTTGGAACGTTTCTGACTGAAACAATATTTTATGGCTTCGCAACAAAGAAATCCCCAAATCATCCATTTTGCCAAATGACTCAATCATAGTATCCTATGTGTATTTCCTCAAAGNTGTATATATGTGCCTGTTGAATAGATGTGTGATGGCAAAAAGAAATTGTTTTATTAATTTTAGCCTGAGGCTATAAGTTGATTTTACTCCCGATAATTTAGTATCAGAAAAGATGCCCCACATTACGTTTTCTAGAAAGCATGCATATTTAGAGGCAAAAAAATAATTTCTTTCATTTTAGGCTTGTACATTAAGTAGGTTCTTGTTTTTCCCGATGATTTGGTTAATCAGTAAAGACACCCAACATTACGTTTTCCAGAGAAAGCATGCATAGTTTTTAGCATATTAAAAGGAAAATATTTCAAGTTTCTTTGAATTGATTATTGATTTAAGTCACAGCTGCAGTTCTTTCACATTAAACAAAATCATGTTTTTTTTTCATTTCACTCTTATAACAAGTTTAAAGGAATTAGTTTCCATTCAAGATAATATATTTCCTATATTTTTAAGATTCATCCTCAAATATCTGTTCAAAGAATAACGATTTCAAACCTCTAATGATTAATACAATGTCTTAGCCAGAGAGTAGCTTGCTGCTAATTATAGACTCTAAGATTTGGCTTCATCTATTGTTTCCTTAGATAATAGACATATTTTAGCTCTTTTTTGCCTGTTGTTTGTATTGGGTCCCTTTGTTACGGTAGATCTTTGTAGCTCTTTTCTGTTAGGTAGGTATTGTAAAAATGTGATACAATTGATTATAATGTGACAGTCTGTTTTTTCTTATTTTTAATGCAAGTCAAGTAATTGTAACGTAAAATTTGCCTTTGGTGTTAGTGGTTTATGTTATTTAAGATAATGGTATATTAGAACTAGAAGTAGACCTACTAATTCTCTAATCTAGAGACAGCAATTAAATATAAGAATAGATCTATAGTATTATTCAAAATAGCATTAGTCCTTAAAGTAAGATTGTATTGACATATTAGGATAAATAAGTATCTTGATAGAAAAGTAAGTTTTAATTGCAGAGTAGATTTCTTTCTGTCAATTATGATTTCCATGATATATTAAAAAACAAAGGTTTCCTTCTTTTGCTGGTGATACAACAATCATAAAGCTAAATATAGAATTTAATGTAGTTTCTCTGTCCACCAATTTTTTTTCTTACTTAATTGTATTTTTAATGCAGCAAAAATAGCGCACTAGTTAAAAATTCTGGTATCACTTTTATTAGCCCTTTGAACTAGTCAGAAGATACCTACTCACCTGAATAAGAGAAAATTTAAAATATGTTCAACCTCTCAAATTAATAATATTGGAGAAACCTAGTTGTTCTTCAGTATCATTTTATATATTATAGAGTCGAGGACATTTTTTTTATTATCAGTTTCACTAGACTGATTTCCACTGGCCTCAACTTAAGAAGTGAAATTCCCTTGGAAATTTTAGCTCCCATGAGAGGTGCAGATTAAGTTTTTTTTTTTCTCTTAACATAAATATTTTCAGGATATTTTCAAGTGAGATTTTCTTGTATGATTTGCAAGTGACCGATCGGCTGTTGCTTGTATTTTTGGTTTTGAAATAACTTTGATTTTTATCATTTTCTTTCTCTGGATAATTTCTGTGACTTCTTCGGACCTACCCAGGAGGTAGTGTATTATATGTTTTTACGTCTTAAATTGTGATTTTGTGTTTCTTTTTTTGTTTTCCTCTTTTTTTTAATTTTATTATTTTTTTAAAGAGTTATTATATTTTGTGCTGTGATTTGGCCTTGGATTATTGGGGAAAAATGTAGGAGAAAAAAGAGTGCCGTGTTTGATTTGTTTTGCAATAAATATTTTTTCCCCTGTTGATAATAGATATATAATGTTATTATATTAGTTTAGTGAATTATATAGAATAAACATGGTTTAAAGGGTGCTAATTTCTAATCTATATTTAATTTCTAATCCCTCACCAAATAGTTTGCAGAGGATTTTATAATATGTTTTTTATATCATATATTAATATACCTGTAAGAGATGTTATTGATAAAAATATTTCAGCAATATAGGAATTACCAACTGTTCCCATAGCTACCCCCTTGGTTGTGCCTTATGCGACCAGAGACCACATAACTTGCTTCTGAAGGAAAATAGCAGAAGGATCATATGTTGTCATAGCTGAAGTAGAATTAGATAGAACTAGTAGTAGTAGTCGTATTAGAAATAAAAGAAATAGTAGAATTCGAAGGAATAGGAGTAGAATTTTAATAGTAGAAAAGTACCTTGGCGGTGTTTCACCGAGATAAGAAATACTTTGCGCACGACTTTACATTCGACTGGTACCCCTTCTTGTGCGCAATGGTTCACATTATCACGCGCACTCAGCGCAAGAAATGATACCAGTCGAACGTAAAGTCGTGCGTAACTCTAAGAAAGACTTGTTGAAACACCTCCCTGGTTTTAGAATATGTGTAACAAAAGTAGATAAGAAAGAAAGTCAAAATCAAAAGTATTCCCTTGTGATATCTAGTTATATCTTGACAAGTTTTTTTTTTCACAGTTTCACATGGAGATACACAATGTATTCAAGTAATATTATTTCCCCCTTTTTTAGTCCTTTCTAGCAATTTAGGTGTAGTTGTAATTGGAACAGATGTAATTTTGACAGTTTTTGCTCAATTTTTGCTGTTAAGTTATATATATATTGCTGTGACTTCATGTAAAAAATAGACAATAGTTGATGTGTTGTGTTGGTTATGGAGAAATAATACTTAATCATAAGATGGTTAATTGTATGTTGAAAATTAGGATGAAGTCAATTTCTTTGGCACAAGCCTTCATCATAAATGGCGCTGGAACGCTTTCACCAAACAAACTTGGGGGAGGGGCAAACAATTGTTTCAAGACAATATGTTGCTCCTACAAGTTTCTGTGATTTTACTGTTCTGGGGCGATGTTTCACCAAGTTACAAAAGACTTTGAGAACGAATGGTATCAGTGCTTGTTTTGAATACATGTAATATCATCGCTCAATGAATAAAAGAAGGGATACCAGTCGTTCTTAAAGTCGTTCTTGAACTCTTATCTTGGTGAACCACACCCCTGAAGCCATTCGTCATCAAAGAGAAAAGAAAACTCTCTGCAGCGGTTGTGCAAAATGTTTTTCATCAAAACCCTTCCCTCTCTTCTCTTCCTGTCATTTCTCTTCCCCAGGGATGTGAGAGTTGCGACTTTAATCTGAATTCTGATTTTTTAACATGGTTAAAAGCCCATTTTTCAGGTGTTTTTCAATACAAATTCAATGTAAAGAGTGATATTTTTGAGCATTTCATATTTTTCCAAATTTTTCCGTGGTGTAGTGGTCATGACTCTCGCCTTTCAACCAGAGGGTCGTAGGTTCGACTCCCACCCATGGCGTTAATTTCCTTCAGCAAGAAATGCATCCACATTGTGCTGCACTCAACCCAGGTGAGGTGAATGGGTACCTGGTAGGAATAGTCATTCCTTGAAACACCAAGTGCGCTAATGAAGTGGCTGCTGGGCTAAAGCCAGGGTAATAATGCTGCAATTGCAGAGCGACTAGAGAATTCTTCATAAAGAGTTGATAAATGCTATATAAAAGCCGTTCATTATTATTATTACTATTTTTCAGATTTTTCAGATTTTTCAGATTTTTTTTTCTAAGATGCTCTCACACCCCTGCTTCTCCTCTCCCCATCTTGGTTGGTTCTCTTCCTCTTCTCCCTATTTTTCCTCAGAGATACCAACCGTTCCATGAATATGGTTTTTCATCCCCTTTATAAAAGAGACACTCTTAACCCATGCATGACATATCAAACTGGAAATGTTGCGACGTTGTAATGAAATTCAATGCTCCGCGTATGACGCATCATTGAGTGTTCTTCAGCTCTTTGATCTTAGGGGTGTTGTTCAAAATCAACTGCAAATCAACTGCAACGTCACAAATTGTAATGCGCATTTTCATTCGCGCACGATATGCTCACTTGACAATACGCGCATGAAACAATGATTTTGATTGGCACGTTCTAATCAACTGCAACTTTCGATCAATTGCAACTATTGAGCAACACCCCCTTAAGGCCCACGCACACCAAACACGGCACGGCATCACGGCATGGTATTTATGCGACGTCTCCCCTGTGATTGGCCAATTGTTGAAGAGCGCGCTGGCCAATTTCAACCAAGTTACTGCATAAAAACCGTGCCGCTACGCCGTGCCGTGTTTGGTGTGCTGTGGCCTTGAGAGTGGCAGACTGTTATCTAATCTCAACATTGTTTCTTATCTCCCCATCAGGCATTGAGTAAGAAAGCAGTCAGACAAGAACAGGTACCAGTTCCCTCCCTGCCTGTGCATGCCGTCCACCCCTCGTATACAATGAATTAACCCTATCAGAAATAGAAGCCTTGACATATTCCCTTGTTACACAAATAGCCCAACCTTGTTTTAAAAAAAAAGAAGTTGTAACATGCCCCGATCCCTAGCATAGACTGTAAAATATATTCAGATCCAAATCGTTAAACATAATCTAATTTGCTGTTGTAGAAATCCTATTTGTGAATAACAAATAAATGCCATGGCTCCTTATCCTCTTCTGAACATAAATTGAGAACTGAAATTATTTAAAAATATGTAACAGTCCCCTCTCTGTCTGTGCATGCTGCCCACCCCTTATGTAGAATTGATTACCCCTGTCAGATATTGAAGCCTTGTTAAAAAAGAGGTTTCAATGTGCCCCTATCCCTAGCATAGACTGTAACATAAATTCAAATCCAGATCCGTAAACATATTCTAATTTGCTGCAGTAGAAATCCTATTATTTTTATAATATGAATAAAAAATAATGCCAGGGTTTATTCGACCATAAATTGAGCTAATGAATTATGAAACTTGTTCCAGTCCCCTCTCTGTCTGTGCATGCCGCCCACCCCTCGTATAGAATTTACTTCCTTCAGAAATTGAAGCCTTCACATGCCCCGTTGTTACACAAGTAGGCAAAACCTGTTAAAAGGGAGGTTTATTATGCCCATATCCCTAGCGTAGAATGTGAAGTAAATTCATTCCAAATCCAATATTCTAATTTGCCTTGACACGTCCCCTTGATACGCAAATAGAAGTTTTAACGTAACTAGCGCATACTGTAAAATAAATCCAAATCCAATTCCTTTAACCCATTCTAATTTGTTTTTAGTAAAAATTAAGTAAAATGTCCTATTTGTGGATGAAAAGTGTTAGCCTCCTTGTCCATTTGTAAAATCCGACGTCAAATTTGCTTGCCTCCCCGTGCTTTATCTCTCCCTTGTCAGAAGTTGTAACCTAAAACACTAAGTTATATGAAGTTAACAATTGATAAGTGCATGTCTACGTCATAGCATGTGACCAAACGTTGCCAATGTGCATGAAAAATTATTGTTGAGTGATATCATTGCAATATTCTTAACTTTCTTGACATGTGCAGTGCTTAAACTGCATGTCTGATTTTTATCCTTTTTAACCAAATCAGAGTTTGTCTGGCCCAGACCGAGCATTTAAATTTACCTGCCTGTTTGTGCATGACACCCCCCCCCCCTTCATCAGAAATAAAAGCCGTTAAATGCCCCTAAGTTTCCCCCTAATGCATTCTATAGTGAACATCTTAGAAAGTATTGACACACTCCGAGTGTAACTATAGAGATATCTCAGATTGGTCACTTAAATTGATAGTAATTTGCTTTTATAAGGTGAACAAGTAAAAATTAAATACCAACCTGTGAATTTTTCTATCTGACCTTTTATTCTTTTGGCACTGTGCTTGGAACCCCTGTGCGCTGAATGGTTTTCAAAAAGTTTTAACATCAAAGATCTTACACTGATATCTGAACACTCTACTCCAAAAAGCTCTGAATTTAAGCGCTTATTGCAATCAATAATAGGGTTCAAACTTAGAACCGAAACCTTTGGGTTTAAGAAATTACGACAGTGTTACGGAAGCTTGTAGGTGCAGCGCAATGATCGTACAAGTGTGAAAATGTGTAGGTTCTGCTTTTTGATTTGTGACTTTCAAATTCTGCTTGGAATTTCCCCAAGTTTGTGTTGCTGCAAAATTAGTGCATTTTTCTTCCTTGCAAGTAACCCCTCCCCCCTCTAAAAAAAGGTATGTTTGCCGTGCTAGATATGAAAATAAGAATGACAATGCATGCTTTCATAATGCTCTCATCCAATTGCCTTTTCTCTGACATTTGCTCGGAATAGACTGTAAAATTTTTAAACAAAACTTGGCTTCTTGTGTTAGACCTTCTGAATAAAACTACACTTTCTCAAAAAATTTGCAATGAATAGGCATTATGTTATAACTGTAATCAAGAGTCTTTTTAGTGATAGTTAAAATCAGATGATATAAAGCACATTTTTTAAAGCATGATAATTAGGAAACTCTGAAAATGATTTTATGCAATCTAAAAAGGGATAAGTAAAATTCTATTCGATATCGGGTATTGAACAGCAATTTTTTGTTCATTTCTAGACAATATTGAGCAGATTCTTACTCAACAAAAATGATGTTTCCTTTCAACCCATTATTGAGGAAAGGTTGTAAGAGTGTAAGGAGAATTTTCATCCCCAGTTTCTTTGTCAGGAACATTGTTAAGGATTGAATGAAAGCATGTTTTTTGGGTCAATTCTTTGTCTGTCATATCCATAGTGAAAGCATGTTTAATCCATTCCCAATCCCTTTCAAACCATTGAGCATGCCACACATACATGTACATGTATGAGAACATTAGTATTATCGGGATGATGTATTATGTTTTAAGTAGTTACATAGTAATGAACAGTCAAGCCTTTTCAAATTATGTTCTCAAAATTCTTGATGAGTTTAGGAGCAATCCCAGTGTTTTTACCAATAGGTCGGCGAAATTTTCTTCCTACTTTTTTAAATCAATCTGCAGTAAAAGGATGTAAAACCCAACAACTACATGTAGATTTAAAAATGTCAATCTCAAGAATTGTCATTTAAGTTGCATCTTATTTAGTAATTTTACAGTAATTTATATTCATTAAGAGATGAATATTATTGTTGTGTGGTGGACTGGAAAGATGGCCCAGGAGAGGGCGCTAGAGCACTAACTCGGCTCGCTCGAGTTAAGTATTAATGTTTGGAGTTTATGGATAACATTTTGGTTACTAAGCAATGGCTTAGAAAGAAGTACATGTAGTATTCATGAAATGGAACGACAAAGGTTGTTGTTCCCGTGTATCTGAATATTGCCAGGTGTTCGGTTGGGTTAAGTATGTATTT